>CALNHX010008435.1:0-60775 GCA_940337035.1 Agriotes lineatus | reverse complement strand
TAGTAAGCATCTAATAAACGAGGATACATTTTTGGCAGTGGCCGACAGGCCGAGGCTAATGAATTTATCCGAGTTAGTTAGATGCGATAACGGCCGTATGTCGTTGAATATTTTCCATGATCCCTACAAAAATTGAAATTTTAGCGCAATTTAAATGAAAAAGTTAAATAGTATTAGTAACGGGTGTTAGAAAACTCGTCTTATCAGAATCACCTATGGAAAAAATTACATTTGGCAATACTGAAATGTATTGTTGGTGACACTGCAAGTCTATATCAAATTCGACGTTAGTAGCTTAGGTTTTGCGTCAGTCTGTGTCAAAACTGACGCAAAACCTAACCTACTAACCTCGAATTTGACTAACCTCAAATTTAAGATAGAGTTACAGTGTCACAAACTATACATTTCAGTATCGCCAATGTTAAAATGTTACTGTTCTGTTATTTCTTAACAACCTGGGCTGTTAAATAGATAACAGCTATGGCTGTTATAGGGAACTTTTCAGACAGATTGACAGTTCTGTTATTGACAAATAACAAATAGGTGTTATGAAAAAGTAATTTTGATTTTAAATGACAAAGAAGCAATCAATAATAATAATAATAGTTAATTATATATCCTTACAGTCGATTTTTTTAAAAATTTGCACCCGGGGAGGAAATTCATTTAGTGTTACCAATAATTTTTTTTCAAACGTCAGTAAAATGTGACATTATACTGCTGGATTGATGACGCTAAACTGTCACTTCATTGCCATAATAACTTAATCTGCCGCTGATGACTTTATCTGCCGCTGACGAGATAGAGTAATTTTCTTATAATTTTGTAATAAACGTTTGAAGATAAAAATTTTATATGTTATTCGGAGCAAAAGTATATCTTTATGTGGCTCGGCTGTACTTATCCGCCTCGCAAGCTTCGCAGATAAACTGTCCAGCCACGCCATATAAAATATAACTTTTACTCCTAATAACAGAATATACTATTATTAGTGGGTGGTAGCTGCCACAATGTGTGGCTGTTGTATACAAAAATGTCAGCAGAGATATATGCTATTTTGCAAGGTAAATCTTCTAACAGAGCACAGAGAACACCCCTATAAAAACTGACATATATATTGTTCCCTGCTATACTTTCCACGCTTTTATACAAATAAAAGCTAAGCCTATAATTTCTAGACGAACTCCTACAATTTATAAATCCTGACATACTCAGTTTTTCAAATGTGTCCGCTATTTTGTCCATATTCCTTGATTGTTCAGATATTCTTATTCTACGTTTTTACCTTCAATTTGAATCTCAAAATTTAATAATTCCGAAAAAACGGACAACCATACGGTGGTAAATACAATTAACTCCGTTTTACGTGGTTCGTAAACACGAAATTACATAATTTAGTGTCAATTACGAAACAACATGCAACAACGCGAACAGAACTGTTTTTAACATGATATAATACTTCTAGTTGCTTGTGTTTTTTGGAATTTCATTTTTTGATGCCCTAAGTATGTCATCATAATTGGAACGTTTGATTACTACACACATATGACATTTTCTATATATTAAAATATTTTGGATAAAACAGGGTGTGTGTATATTAGAGCAAAAAAGTAAAAGTACATATTGCAAATAATATCCATTTAACCTCAAGATGTTACGTAGAAGCAAGTTGTATTACTATAACAGTCAACTGGAAAATTAATATCTGCAAAGGAGGAGCGTACATTTTATCATATTTCATTTTGAAAATTGTTATTAATTTATAGCGTTCTTGTATATTATTATCATACTGCTCTGATTTTTCTGTGGATATAAAATGAACTTTAATAAATTGAATTTTGTTATCAAAATTACCGTCCACATAAGCTTGCTAAAATCTTTACACTGTTAAATGTCAGATTGACAACATTAAATATTAATGGTTATGTACTTCACCATTTTATTAAATTACCAGGTGCACCAACTATGTTTTGCTAACGAATTTTATATACTAGCTCAAAATATGTTTAAAACGCGAAACTGCCTGAGCTGGGACATGCATTTATACTTCTCATATGTTTATAACAATTCTTTTCGTTCGAACTCAAAACCGGCTACGTTGATTTCTTTAATATAAAGAGTAAGTTGACAATTTGCTTAACTTCATAATCCATTAGCCCTTGTGGATATCATTTCTCATCTTATTTCAGGGTAGTAATTATTAGGACTTACATGCTTTCATTTATTTATCATACATTTTGTATTTCAGAAGCATTTTAATTCATACTTCCATATACAATATTGGTCTAACGTTTTTATAACTCTCTCTGCTACTTCGAAGTTCTCTGCTACAGCTAAGGGATGAACTTCTACAGGTTCACTGCAACTAACGGAAGGCGACACTCCCATTATCAAATAAGAGCCAAATGACAACAGATTAATAATTAAAATTCACTTTAATAAGATATTATACAATTCAGTCGAACATATCAAAATATTTATATTTTCATCCCTTATGGAAAATATACTGTTTGGTATTTTCAAATAATCCTTTCACTATGCATCCAGGCTTGTTACTATTATATTCTTTGCTACTGTCTTTTTGACGTCTTATAAATTAAATTAACCTAATAGATATCAAAATATGAATTTTATTCAGAATTAACATCTCAACTTCTATTAGCAGTCCAAAATAAGTCACTCCCCATTCCAAACGTTAGTTTACAAATCTTTCGCACATTAAGTCAACCTGCCAAAGCTGCACCCTTTTGCATGTCCGTTGATTCGTTGCTATCTTATTCAACCAAATTCTACCTCAAAATTTCTTATTTTTAGTTTAGTTCTTTTTTTGCAGCTCATCCAGCTGTTCTACATGCCCTTGCTGATTCGTTAAACTATCTGACATGTTATGAGAATGAACAGAAAATAGTGTGGCCCATCGACACTTTATAATGAAAAGAAATTGTATAATTTTAGTCCCATTCTGAATTAAGCTTCCTGCCATTAGCTTTATTTGTTCAACACAAACCAACTAATATCACGTTAATGAAATTGTATTATCCTTGAGCTAATAAATCTCGGTAATGGTGGTTATCCCCATCTTTTAATATAACTATTCAATTAATATCAAGGTTCATGTTCTATTTTGGGTATTTCGACATTCTAATAAATTAAAAATATTAAATATCGAAAGTTTCGAGGGACAATCTGCTCTCGTTATCAACGATTAACAATTAAAACTAAAAATAAACAAGGAAACTTAGCTTTTCACTGGGACTGAAAAACGACCAACCTCCAATGAATTGCTTGACATTAACATTTGATTACCTATACCTACTTGATCTGATCTTTAAGAATCGACGCCCAACTCTTGTCTAAAAATATTAAGGAAGACGAAACGATTTTTTCTTCGTTAAGTAAAATATACGCCGTTTCTTTAATTTGACATTTAGTTGACATCGATTCTTTAGACAAAATCTTTGTGTTACACCATTGTATTTTGTGGTTGTTATTCCAAGCATGTTCAATTGTATGTTCTTTAACTCTGCTATTGTTCTTTGTAAGCTGGCTTTACTTACTTTACGCTTTGTTGTGCCCCCTATTCCATTGCAGGCATTTTTTCCATGGCAAGAGGCAAAAAATGACACTCAGCCTCTAGATCAAAATCCGTTTTATGGTTGGAAATGGTTTTATCTTGTATTGGCTGCCTTTTCCGTAAGAAAAATAAATGAATTCTCAACTTTAGGCAAATTTTCTTTTATATAATTGATAACATGTGTTTGAAATGCATGGACAACAGATATGTTGCGCTCCAAATAGTCACTTCAAATACATATTGAAAGACTACGCACTTGACTGTTCCCATCTTTCAAGTACAAAACAAATGGATGCACAATTGCTTGATCGATGTCGCAGTGGTACCCTTGTACTTTTAATTTTTATTATACAAATTTACAAAAAATTTTAAAAAAATTCAAAACTATAAAAAAATAAGGAAGCATTTATCAATTTATATTACTCTAGCCATGGCGAGCGCTCTATCATACGATCATACCTAAGTGTAATAAAAAAATCAATTTTTATATTTCACCCCTACACTGAAAATGTAGGCTCTAAGAAGTGGAATTTTCACTTATTAGACTCAAAGAAAAGCTTTAAATGTAAAGGGCCACAATTAAAGAAGAGAATTTACTGAAGTAAATGGTTTTTGTTACAATGTTTTAGCACAATCCAGTCCAAAGTTAACACATTTCTTGCATATATAACTCGGACTTTTTTCCAGATACTATGATAAGGTCATCGGTATATGCCAGGATTTGTGTGGTTGTGTTTCATATTGATAAATTTTTTGTATTAATCATTGCGTTAGTAGCCATTTTAAGACCATGTATATAAACTTGTTGATAAAGGATGCACCATCTCTATTTCCTTGGACTTTTATTTTAGCATGCGAGTCGTTTCGCTACATTCTTATTAATATTATAATACATTTTTTGGCACTCGCGTAATATTTTATATACATGGTAACGCCGGACTGTACCATATACCCGGCTAAAGACTACAAAAACATAAAATAGCTCGTCATCCTTTTCGTAGCGTTTTTCCAATATTTGTCGTAAATTAAATATATGATCTGAGGTAGACCTTTCCGTCCTGAATCCGTTCTTATAACCTTCTACACCCCTTTCCATTCATTGTATCAATTTTTCGGAAGTGTTCACATAAAATGTTATCTCCTTTTTTGGGCAATGAGCAGATTCTTTCTGTATTTCAGTTTCTGGGTATTTCTTTTTCACCCAATTTTTCTCGATCAACTTCTACAACGTTCGGTCCATACTTATACTCCCATAATTGATAATCTCAGCGGTAATTTGATCTTCTAGCGGAGATATAGTTTTCTTTTTTGAGGTTTTCAATGTCTCGATTACTTACTTCCTGTTGTTGGACATTTCACATTTCTTTCTCGGCACTGTGTTTCTCCCAAGTCTAGTCTCTCTTCTACACTGTTTTTGTTCACCTGTATTTAACCACTTTCAGATTTTTTCTCCTCTGTTAACACTTATTCGTTTATTACCTATGTTGTTTCCTTCTTAATCTCTGCAGAACGTTTTGTACATCCACGACTGTAGAATTTTCTATTGCTTTTGGCTTCCATTGCCACTAACATTATTTCCGATTTTATGCATGATGGCTTTTCTTTATTTTGTTTCAAGTTCCTTATCGTGTTTTGAGATATAATAGCAATGAAGGTGGCTGATAGGTAAAGCCTCTGACTCTCGACCACAAAATTTGAGTTCGATTCCCATAGACTCCAACAGCAACACTGCTATTCGCCAACTCGCAGAGGAGAGACAGATGCCTCTGCGCTGGGGGTGTCAACAAGAAGTTAGGAGACGACGACGAATACACACCAATTGCATGGACTCCTGTCGTGCATCTATTTTTGCTAATGCAATAGATGCCAATCAAGTGAATCAAGAAATGAATTGCTTTGATGTTTATCATTACACCACTACGCAATATACTTTTTTTAAGCGTTTAGTCTAACAGAAAAACGTTTTAAGTCTACCCGATTGTTGTTTAAATTGTTTAGTATCTATAAAAAACTTTTACTCTTAATATTTCCTTAATTATTACAAATATAAACTAATACACAGATGCTTTCTCCAGATCTTAAATGGCTTTTAAGGCGAAGAATACGTACAGAAAGTGTTCAGAGATAAAGATTTGATTTAATTCAAGGTTTCGCATTTTTCCGAGTGAATTTCTGCTGAGAAATTCTCTCTAAAGGAATGAAGCCATAGCAAACGTAAAAACAAATTAATTATCACTCAGACCTTATTACTGGCTAGCCTGCATTCATCTCAAAATAAAAATACTCAAGCCAGAGTTAGCGTTGAAATCGGTCAAGGCGTGAATGGCTTTTAAAGGTTAACAGTATCTTCCACTGGGAATACTTCAACTGAAAACACTCCCACGAGACTGAATTTATGCCTGGATTTTCGGAAAATTTTGAAGCAATTTATTAATCAACAGGAATTATTGGAACATTGGCGTGTCGTTAAACCCGATAATGTTATTTATTAATCAACGTAGGAGTGGAATTCTTTACAACAGTAAATATGTCATTCTATACTTCTCTAAAGCGTTGTGGGAGTTTATTAATTCAAGTTCTCTGCTACCGGAATTGGAAACCATTCATGGCATAATAGCAAGGAATGCTAAATTTCACAGTAAATACTTATACTCGCACGAAAGCTGTTCTGTCAATTGTTAGTTATATGTTAGAAAATTACTTTATTGTTTTTCTAATTATTCTCTCTTAATCCTAATACAAAGCTTAATATGGGAAAATGTAAGTTGCTGTTATATCTCAGCAAAGTAACATAAAATCATCAAATTTCTTTCTTATTTGTTCCATTTGTCCCTCTAACTTTTCTTGGTTCCGAGATGCCAAAATTAGCATGTCCAATTTCTAATACACTATATATAAATAGATTTTAATATCTTTTAAACGATGCTCATTATAGTTCTCATTTTACACGTTTTTTATAGAGAAAAAGAATAAAATAATAAAAACGATGAAGGAGAAGGTGAGCCTTATAGGGACATCATCCAAACCTTTTACTTTCATTTGGAGAGACATATATATAATATAAATGTTGTTACGTTAATTTTGACGTAATAATCTACTTTTGCTGCATTTCCTAATGTTCCGCGTGTGATTTACCTAACCTTAGCTTTCCGCAACAGCTACTTAATTACTATGTTTTGTTTAAAGGATATCGTCTTATCTGCTGCGCCAAGCCGTAGTTAAGTTTGACTTGGGTTGTCGCTTTCTCCTTCCCCGAATAATGTGATGTTTCCTGGTTTTGTTAGGTCCCTCTGACTTTATTAGCAAGGTGATTTCTGTTATTACATTATTTGGCTTATCTTATCGAATCTTAGCGAGATATCTCGTACTGTCTTACCTGTTTGAGCGTTTTGTGTTGGATTGTACCTATCATCCAGTCTATTTCGCGAATCTATTCGTGTTGTCGCCGTGAGTCATGACGCGCTTGTTTAGTGACCCACTGTGGTGGTGAAACCGCTTATCCGTCACCACTTTCGACTTTTCGGTTTCCTTTTCTTTCAATTGAAGGACTTCCAGCCTGAGCTAGTAAAAACAAACAATTTTCGCAGACCTCGCGTCTTCCCCTTTTTGAGAAATTTGTAATTGAGTGGTTGCTAAACCTCATTTATCTTTCCCTATCCTTATTGTTGGTTAGTTACATAGCATATGGGAAAAAAAACGCCATGTGGCCGATCTATGAGGAAATGGCATTATTCTGATGAGTTCTATCGTAGAACACATGTTGGGAATTTGTCCTTATGCGCCTTTAAATCAATTTTATCGTAAATGGTTTTTGATGAGTTAGTAGATGCCTCCTTATTACTCTACTTGGCACTGAAGATGAGCCGCTAAGCCGATTTACACATCCACGTCTGTACGCTAATCGCGTCTTATTATTTCAGGGCTTTCTAGTTTATACATTGATTTCTAGTTTATGGATTTGGGTTGCTTGTTTATAGTTGTTGGCTCCTTTTTTATTTCCTTTCGTAGTCTGATATTTTTGCCTGCATTGGTACCGTCCTATTCACCACCTATGCGATATTGAAGCCACGTCAGGTTCTTTGATCAACGTTAGATTCAACAGATAAGCTACAACCTTGCTTTACTCTAACTAAATATTTTTGCCACAAATCAAAATGTATGTGATTAAGTTGATGAACTGATTTACTTGCTTAATCCGGAGTCTTTTTACCGTAAGATCTAAGGGGATGAACTAACGATATTGATTTTTTTTCGTTTATGCCAGATTTACCATTTGTTGATGTCGTTATATGCATTATCGATTTATGTGTATATTTCCTACGTACCTTGCGCTTTGTTTATTTGTGCTTTAAGCTTACGTTTGAAATTAACATACATACGTTACACTGTGAATGCTACATGTACACGTCGCGGGTTTAAAATTGAGTTCGCCTCAATTACTACGTGACTTGTCTTTAGATATCGTAGACTCAATGATGTATTTTGGTACGAAGATCTGCCTTCTTATGTTATTTTATAGGAAATAAAGATCACGTTAATTGCGCGGTATTTATATCTTTTTTTCTACAATAGATTACAGCTTATCAAAGAGTCTGCGTCCAATCAATTTATTTTTGAGATATCTTCGTTCAATGCCATTTGCGATTACCGGGGAATATTCCAACTTAAATTCTCGATTTGTTTAACAATCAAGTTGGTGGCATCCTTACTGGTTTTGATCAGTTTATTCTTAACCCAACTCTTCTCCAGTGTAGCTTAGCTGGCCTTTTCAACGCTTGCTATCCTGCTTATATTGAAGTGTTGAAAAGTTATCATTAGTTTTTTTTTGTACTTCCGCCTAATAGAGCGTTCAGCAATAACAATGTACTTCCTGTTACGTCATTTAATTTAAAATAATACAATATAATTTAGATAAAGCTTAAAAACAACAAATGAAAAACTTCCATTTCAGCAATTTCTTCAACTTTGAAGTATGATCATTTTATATATCTTTATAGTTAGGCGGCTTCCAGTACAAAACAATAGATAATTGTCTAAGTCCCATTTTATTATCATATCCCTACCAAAACCTTATCTGAACGTAAAAATCTTTGGAATGCATCAGGCACATATTTAAATGGCGTAACGTAATAACCGGTAAATTGAAAAGTGGAAATTAAAAATGACGGAAGCTAGACACTCTGTGGCGCTGCTCTTGAATACAAATGAACCTCAGTTGTCAGTTTAAATGCGTTATCGCGATTCCCACAAAACGCTGCATATAAAGTTCCCAATGTTGCCAAGTTTCGCCAACAAATTCAGATCACTCCAACATCGCTGTCCAATTAAGCACGAATATAATTAGATTTAGAAATAGATGGGGTGCCACAAAATTGCGTGCTCAACCTTCCGGAGTTGGTTCTACGGATTAAAACAGTGGTAGAAATACATTAGCAAAATTTGCGGAGAACAAATGTGCAAAAGGAAATAAATTCCTGAAAGGTTAATCATTCTTTTTCATATTCAGTATGAATTTCTCTAGGTGTAAAAGAGGACTAAGTGGGCGTTAACTTGGTTCAAGTCCATTCAAAAATCTAAACTGTGCATTGACTGGTTCTAAGTTTTTACAAACGAGACACTTGATTATCACTGATGGTGTTGGTAGGAGACAAGGGTGAACTGGTCGATCTAGCAGACCTACAGTTACTAAACAAGATGTACAAACGTGAACAATATTATGCATAAACCTACTATATACTACAATAAAAACACCAAAGAGACACGGCTTTTTGTTTATTACCATTATTAACACAAATTTTAAAAGTAAATTCCAATCGATATCTGACCTGTTGATACATAAGGATAAGACAACAAACAATACAGACCAAGTAAAATTTAAGAGAACAGCTAGCTTGAATCACATTACATAAAAACAATATTAATACTAGCTACTAAAACCATAGAATGCTAAACTGGAGAGAGTATTCCCTGCTGGATAAAATAGAAAATTTTTAATTTTAAATCCCAGTCTAGAAAAACCGTCTCTTTGAGAAACGACAAAATATAGTGTAATCTAGGATTTTATTTCAAAATCTTCACACTTCTAGGCTTTATCGTGCTACATAAAAACAGCACGTACCTGACAGCATAAATTGGTTTTATACCATAAAAACGAGTACCACGTGCACGTCCGGATGAAAAGCGCGTAAAATGAATCGTTTGCACGAAAGCATTTTTATCCCTCTGACCATTTTAAATATTCAAAATGGTCTTATAATGAAGTGCGATATGAATTTTCAATGCTTAAGGATAATTTGCATACTAATTTTGCGGATTTTCTACTGGAGATTCGAGGAAGTGTCCCGACTGCGAAGAATTGCAATTATCATTCCTGAGGCAGTGAAAACTGATTTCCATGGGCTTTATAAAAACTGTTAAGAAACGTCTAAAGTTGGCTTTTCTGTCTTTTGCTTCGCTTATTATATTATGGAGGTACACAAAAAATCACCCTTAGTAGATTAATTGGCTAAATTTCTATAATTTTTAAGATACGATGCAGTTATACTTATAAATTCCAAAATAAAAAAGCTTATTAAGAAGTTCATTATACGCGACGTAGACACAGAAAATATAAATAAAGTGCAATTTAGTTAGTCCGTTGCTTTTCAATTTAGCAATGAATAAAATTATACAAGCAATAAAATACAAAATAGGATGCAATATGGACAAAAAATGCCAATAAAATAGGTGAGAGTCTTACGAAGTATACTTAGCATAAATAGATAAATCAACGCATTCTAAGAGAACGTTGCAATATTCAGGATATTGTAAAATAGACCAAGAGAAGAAAGAGGGAGTGGAGTGAAATGTGGATAGAATGCATGACGATCGCTTAGCTAAAATAGGGCAGAGATTACAACAACAACCGAACAAGAGATGGGCAATAAGTTGTATCTCATTAAATATAAAAAAAGAAGAAAGTAAAGTTTAGCTATCTATGATTACAATATAAAAATATTTGTCTTAAAGAGTTGATAAATAAGCAAGTAGAAAATCAACTTATCTTCTACTTGTCTCTTCTCTTCCAAATCCCTTCTATCTTTCAGTACCGGTTTACTCACCTAATTTCACGTGTGTACGAATTCCGACCAGTTCGCTTATTTTTGGCTTCTATGATTTGTTATGTTAATTTTCAGTTTTAAGCGCTTTCGTTTTCGAACATATTGTGTTAGAGGACAGCTGTGCCAAGTTTTAATTATCTCCTTTGACGTTCCTCACTGCCGATTTAAAAAAATACTATTATATTTTTTTCAGCTACGTCTATACCTTGATTTCCATTTTCTGCTACTATTACACTCTGATATTTAAACTCGTCTGCTTGTTCCATTCTCTCGGCATTACTTTGTATACCTATTTGGGAATCCAGGACTGTTCATCCACGGATAGTTCATCCAGGACTGCTCATCTAGAGGACTGTTCATCCATTGATGAACCGCCCATGGATGAACAGTCCTATAGATGAGCAGTCCGTTGGATGAATCGTTCGGAAATGAATCATTCCGGGGATAAATCATCCTGAATGAATCATCAGTGGATTAAACGTCCGGACACGCTATTTGGTCGTCCCTTGATAAGGTCATTAATTTTATTTTCTGTATGTTCCCGTTTATATTCCTGTATGTAGTTTTATAGTATATCTGGTCAGGGTTTCGTTTCACGTCTGTAAATTATTTCATAATCGGCCTACACCTAGGTACCATTACAAGTACATCGTTTGCAAATGCGCACTCTGGGTCGGTTTGTAAACTTTTGTAGCATACATAATTATAGTTTCTTTAATTTAGATAAGTACATACATTCTTTCATAATGTCTTTAAAAGAAGGGCAAAACAGATATGGTAAAATTCTATCAAAAAAGAAACTGTGTTAAACAGACTGAAAACAGGTCATGCCATGATAACACACGACTATCTTCTGAATAGAACTGGTAAACCAAAACTTGCATTAGTGTTGTGCATATTTTGTGTGAGTGCCCCAGACACTATACAGACAGATCGGACTATGGAATCAGTGATAACCCGAACACTCAAATTAACTGCAAAACTAATTATTTCTTCAAGGACATTAAACTATTAAAATTATAGGAGTGCTGTAAAACCTAGGTAGTTAGATAGCATACCCATTTAAAATGTAAAAAAGATAGTGAACCGGTTTGGGCTCAGTACACCTCTTGCGTTGTAAATTCGACTGACTTCATGTTCTACCATATTACATACTCGTACGTAATTCTTGCACTCTTCATATAGACTTTTAGCTCATATCAGTTCTATCTTAAGCTCTACCATATCTTTCTGTCCATGAACTCTTTCAAATAGTTTTCCTAACCCTATAAATGCCGATTGGTTTACTAATGTTTTCTCTATTACCTTCATAGTAAATATCTGACCTTTAAAAACCGTAAATGGTTATTTTCCTGACTTTGCTACATAAATGCAACTTTTCGGTATAGATAAATACCTACCTGTTTAGTTCCATTTTTAAAGCAATATATCTTAAACCTGCCGAAAGACCACCTGCAAGTACTTATAATTATTATTATCGTTTAGTAAACACCGACAGAAATGTCTGCTTGTAGTAAAAGCTTAACAACAGCTGAACCTACCCTTGAAGGTTACACCACCTACCTGCAAGGAAGTAGTAAACCATTAGTTACAGGGATTATATCATTCACTGAGATTATTATTCACAACAGTTGGAAAGTGTTTACCCTTAATATTGGAGTTTGGTTTTGAACTTGAAAAATTACTAGTGACAGGGCAGTACTTCTTAACAAATTATGTGATAAACCGTACATTATGAAAAGAAATATTTTGTGATTCAGCACGTAGAAGAAATAAATTTCCATTTTTACTGCCTATTTTAAAAATGTTTGATGCTTGAACTCCTGTCTTTATGATCGTGAACGCTTCGATCCGTCCTAAATCCACTCTGAAATTCCGGCAGTGTTGATTCTATAGTTTTCCTTAGTTTTTGTTCTAATACACTTCAATAAACTTTCAGTGCTGTACTTAGTAGCGTAATACTTTGATAGTTATTACACTTTTGGCGTATCCTTTCTTTCCTTTTTTTTCCAAGTATCGTTACATATTTTGACAATTGTTTGACAGTTCGAAACCGCTTTTCAGACCATCCCTTTAATTTTGTGTATTTTAAGTCATGGTTTTCACTGATCATCAAATACGGCGTATGTTAGAAATGTGAAGTGGTCAAAGTGAATAATTGTGATTAAGTTTACACTGACAGAGTAGATTCAATATTAACTAAAGTATGATCTAGAATGCCTTGATGTCAATTTGTCCTGTCCATGGTAGGGATAGATCGTTGTCTCCATTCACTCTAAAGCACTTTAGAATGAGAGAGGACAACGATCAGGGTAGGGACAAACCGTTGTCCCCTCTCACTCGAAAGTGCTTAGAGTGAGAGGGTACAACGATCTGTTCGTACCCTTGTAAGGACAAATACGTCAAATTGACAGCAAGGCACCCTAGTATGACCAAAAATTATTTTCACCTAGTAAGGCTTTTGAATAGTTTCTAATTAATTAATGCAGCTATTAGCCATTTAAAAATCAAATGTCAAGTTTGACATTTAAATATAAACTAAATTGCATGCATAAATTAGGAATTATTCCATAGCCATAATAGGTGAAAATAATTTTATTCGCAACCATATATGTAATGTTAACATTACTGACCTCATTTGAGTGTGGGAAGTCGTACATTTCCGCCCGCTACTTCCCGCACTCGAGTGCGGGAAGTGAGTGCGGGAAGTACATTCCCGGCCGCTGTGTAGGTAGGGACACTGGGAATCTCGTTCATCCATTCATGCGTGTCACAACCTGTCGTATCATAATACGGATGGGACCATAATTATACCGATGGGGCCACAATTATATATAACAGCAATGAGATAACATGAATAATAAAATAGAATACTTGAGTAAGAAAGAGATGGCCATACGAAAATATTATTTTAGTAAGCATGTTTAGTTGACAAATGTCATAATTAAATTAAGCGTCAAGCCTTCTCGAAGATTTGCTACTATGTTTATCTCTTTCTTACTTAAGCAATACGAGTTATTTTCTTGTTCATGTTATCTCATTGCTGTTATATATAATTGTGGCTCCATTGGTATAATAATTTTTCCAATTATTGTTTAGAATAAGGTGGTTGCGAATAGAATAGTAGATATACATACCACGGTGAAAAGTTTCATTCCTGTCTCGAGATAAAGTTGACCTCGACGCTACGCGTCTCGGTTAACTACTTAATCTCTCGACAGGAATGAAACAATTTCCACCTCGGTATGTAATATACTATTTGATGATATTATTCTCCTTAGCATAGAATTTCGGCTTAGACCGCGTAGTATTTGTATATGAATACCCAGCATTTTCTGGCTTAATGTGCCTTGCACCTTGTGAAGTCGAGCAAAAACCCGCGCGATGGCCATGCTCTCTGGTGGCTCGTGTAGTTTGAGTATCTTGAGAACGAGAATACTTAGGCAGATTTGGCCGTTTTGCTGTTTGTGCATCCATATTCACTAACGTTTCGCAAGACCTTGCAGCTTGCATCATCAGAGTGAAAGTCGCATTAAGAACCGAAGGTCGGTGTGGAGCTATTTATAGTCCTCTGTGCCAGGCGCGCGGAGTGGCGTAACGCTGGTTGGTCATCCGTGTGCAACGTAATCCGTGGGGCGTGGCCGTATGACGCACCGTGGTTGTAATGCTTTAGATCGTGTATCACAGGGGTCCATGTTTTACTAAGTTTAAAGCCATTTTCCCTGTTGATATTATTTGGATGTTTTTCTATTTCTATGGCTTCACGTATAACTCGCGGGAAGTAATGAGGTATTCTGGCAAGTACTCTGGCATGCTGAAATTCTAGAGTGTGTCCATTTGTAAATGTATGCTCAGCTACGGCTGATTTTGTGATGCGTTTGTGTTTGCAATCGCCTTTATGTTCTTGGAGTCTTAGATCAACGGAACGACCAGTCTGTCCAATGTAACTCGAGCCGCAAGAACAAGGAATGCGATATACGCCAGCGGTTTTTAAACTTGGAATCTTGTCTTTTACCGATCTGAAGCCGTTACCCAAAGTTTCCTTGCTCGTGAACACAGTTTTGATGTTGCATCGTTGCAGGACACGTCCTATCTTATCAGTCGAGCCTTTAACGTAAGGTAGAAATGCTAAGCCTTCCAGAGGTGGAGATTCTTCTTTAGCCTTTTTGGTCATAGTCTTGTCTAGTGCTTTTCGTATGGCGGTAGTTGTGTATCCGTTCCTTTGTAAAGAGTCAAACAGATGGAGCTTTTCTCTCTCTAGATTTTCCTCGTCTGAGATACGAACGGCTCTTGTCGCCAGAGTCTGGAGAACTGTTGCTTTTTGCATTGGATGATGGTGTGAGTCAGCATTTAGATACCTGTCCGTGTGTGTTTTCTTTCTATAGACTGCATGTCCTAAACTGCCATCTGATTTACGTTTCACCAGGACGTCTAGAAACGGAATACCTACTGCAATTTTCCTCTACTTCCATTGTGAATTGTATGTTGGGATGTACAGAATTCAGGTGATTTAGAAACAGATTCAATGTCTGGCGTCCATGTGACCAGATGACAAAGGTATCATCTACATATCTCAACCAGCGCGGGTTTTTGCTCGACTTCACAAGGTGCAAGGCACATTAAGCCAGAAAATGCTGGGTATTCATATACAAATACTACGCGGTCTAAGCCGAAATTCTATGCTAAGGAGAATAATTCGAGAAACCGCGGAAGCCTCAAACAGTACATATTTGATGATACTTTGGGTCAAATGTTCCAAATGCAAGTAGGGGCATACGTGATTTTTATCTAGTGTGATTTTGATGAATTTTTCTTGAATCACTTGATATCTTTAGATACATATTTTTAAATTCTATTCGATATCTATACTTTCATAAAGTTTGGTATTTTCCTTATTTATTTCGATATTGTTGTGTTTATTTTATATTTGAAGTTCTTTTGCCATTTGGTTATTTTTATATAATTTTATATAGAAAACCAGTATATTTACAGTGACATAATTATTTTTAAATGGCAATTAGAGGACTTCTTTCATAAACTTTATAAACTTAACTAGCAATGTTTATTTTTTCGAGTCGAATATAATTTCTCTGAATGTTGTAATTTTTGTGATAGTGGTCTATGGAGATGTCTTATCGGATTTTTTCCACTGAAAGTGGACATTTCGAATATAATTATTATACGTATTTAGCAACATATGTTCAAGGGTCGGCTACCACTGGGTTAAATTGTTCACGATCATCCCCACTGGTCTATTACCTTGAATTCTACCTTTGATTATAGTTTATAGTAACTGAAATATATATGTCGTCTTTCTTTTCGTTATATTCTTCATCAGTTCTTCTACATTCCCAATTCTTCTTAGTATGTCATCATTTTTTGTTATTTTTGTCATCCAAGGGATTTTCAATATTCGCCTATATAAACGCACATTTCAAAAGCATCTGTTCTTTTTATTAAACGTTCTTTTACAGTCCACGCCTCCACTGCATACAATAAGTTCAACTAGATGTAACATTTTACAAATTGGATTCCTAAAGATAGTCGCCTCTATAATTACCTGCATTTTAATAGGAACAATTTCAAAGGCAAGTAAGTACATGCACTTTCCGTTGCGATGACGAAAATATGTAAAGCAGGGGTGGTGTATTAAATTAATAAAGTAAATTATGAACAGCGTTGTAGCAAAATACCTATTAATATAGAACATGTTGCAGAATGGTAGCAGAATCGGTGTTCTTGTAATACCTGCACCCTTTCACTATTTATCATTCGCCCCGTATAACAAATGGGCGTTCTTAAATCTTCGACTACGGTGAACGCTTCGGCAGAAATTTTCTTTTTGGCTGTGCTGTCAACAACTACTATTTCCAATCAGGAACAGGAACGCTATCGCCTTTTCTAACTGTAGTTTCATATAGGTGCGTAAATAGCGTAGTTAACATATTACAATACATACTTTGTTTTATTATTTTAATGTAGAAAGTCTAAATTTAGAATGTATTACTTTAAAACACTACGTAAAGTTTAACGATCAAGAACAATGATTTTAAAACTTTGTAATAAAATTTTAATAAATTAACTGATGGGCAAATTTTACCGTAACTGTAACCCTTAAATATGTCCATATTTAGGCCAGCTCTACTTAAAAAACTTGCAATTTAAGCTTCCTAATAAAGATGCAATTAATGAAGCAGTTAGCAATTATAGTACAACAATTTGAGAATAGGGAAATATTTCAAAATGCTAACTAAATGTATTTATAATATGTGCAACGTTAGAAACATATCTATGTCCTATTCCAGAACATCGCGAATAATCATATAAAGTGTTAAAAGTGACTAATTGAGCATTCCACAGTGCAGTGGATGGTACCAAAGAAGTTTCCACAAGAACTACAGAACATATAAACAACCATGTAACTGCTCTGCTAGTTACTCAGAGAGAGTTACAGTTCGAACGTAAGAAATAATTAAACGAGTAAATAATATACGTATACCGGTGTCTCTAGTTATTTTAGATTAGAATTGAAAAATGAATAAACGTAAACTATAAGATAAAGCCATAATGTTAATCACAGCCAGTTTTGAACTGCCAGCGGATAACAAACGTCTAAACCCAAGACATAGAAGAATTAAAAATTATACATTAAAAAAATGTAAAGGTACTCTATTGTTAACTTCGAATTATTTCCATCTTTTTCTTATTGTGTTTGTACTGTGCTGTGCCATAATAGCGACTGTTTCACTTTTTCTGTGTGCGATAGCCGAGTTGATTTAACATAAATATGATTATTTAGCAAATTAAAATGTGTCAGTTATTCCTGCCTTAAATTTTTTATATTTCTTTACGAACGACATCAAAGTAGACAAGTTGACAAACATGACACCATTAATCAACCCCAGTTTTACAAAGTAAAGTCGCCAACACAATAAATCGCTATGAAGAGTGTAAATAAGTTACAAACGTCAAAGTCAGGGCTTCACGGTTCATTCCCCTTAGTAGCCAAATCTATTAACGCTGTAAAGGACAACCGTCCGGGCTCCCGGAGGAGACAATTTTTCCCACATTTTAATGTCGACGCCGATGCTTCGCTGGGAATAATTTAAAAATACAAAGTCGGACAGGACGAGCACAGGCAGACGTAAAAGAGTAATCAGCGTCTGAGAATAGATTCCCTCGAATTCTACTCCATTTTGTAACAAGGTAGGCGAACAACATCAAAGCTATGTAGGTCAAAGGTTAGGAGATTGGCTAACGTTAGACTGACAAGTGTGAACATATTACGGTCCACGAACATCCAAAAACTCTACCGACTTTACACAGCGTGCTACCTGCTGTTAAAATGAAAGTTTTATTGGGAAGAGGAATCGATCGGCCATATATCAACTTCGGCAAATGCGGGAGTCGCAAACTCTAAATCATTTTTGACTATACAATTTCGTTAGGTTCGTTGCGGTTGTGAATTTTGAATTCCGTAATTCATGATAATGATAACTACAATCATAAGCGTTTTTCGTAAACTTAATAGGCAGGCGATACATTTTACATATTTGGTAAGTTATCTGTGCGTTTTCTAATTTTCTTTCATTCCAGTTGTCGATTTATCATTAGTACCGCCTACAGTTACGTTATGTAAAAAAGTATAATCAAAAAGTTTGAAGTTAAAACTGGTGGCTTGTTAAATACTAAAAACTTGAAGTGAATATCTTGCTCTTTTTATTCGTGTTCAATGAATCTAGTACTTAAATAGATACAGTAGCAACAAAAATTTGAAAAAGAGTCCAGACAGCAGTCTGCTCGAAACCTTTCAAAAACGGTTTAATTTATTTTCTTTTTACACAAAAAAATGTTAAAATTATGTTTTTCTCATTTTATGTATTGAGCACATTGCAATTACTATTACTTCTAAAATAGTATATTGTACAACTAGTGTTGAAAATAGCACTTTTCACACGAGTGGGGGAGTGTGATGACCACGAGCCGAAGGCGAGTGTCATAAAGCCCCACAAGTGTGAAAAGTGATTTTCACACGTGTTGCACACTATACTTTTTCTACTACTGCAAGCCGCCGCCTAGATTTCAAATATACGGGCTTAAAAACAGCGTGCGACATCGATGTCGCACGCTGTTTTTGAGCGTGCGACAACGTTGTCGCACGCTGTGTGAAATGTAAGATTTTCAGAGTTAGTTAGGAGTGCTTTTTTGGCTATTTTCAGAGCAGTCGTAGAAAAAAATATTTAAACTTGCAACAAAAATTCGTATTTTTAATCAATCATAATAGGCGAGTATGCATCGTTGGAAATAATCCAAATACCTAGTTTAAGTGCCTTAATGTACAAACCACCAAAATTCCATATGCTAGAAGGCTGACGTTGTATTGAGGATTTTTTCGTGTTTTACACTCCGCGGGCAGACGAGGAGACTGAAAATTTCGTTTTTCGATCCTCAGTCGGAGTTTACCCTTCAATCCAGCTTGTGGCTCCCGATTCCCGAGCTACCGCGGAGTTAGCCCGGCCATTCAAAATTCACCTCGGGGTACTTACTTCAGAGAATCGCAGTGTATTAGTCACGTAATGTGCGTTTGATGAAAAGTTCATTGTGTAAGTGATTCGAGTTTATTCAACCATGAACTATTAGCGTTGCGTTTTTAACTGTTGAATTGTTTGAGTTGTCTTCCACGCTTAGGTATTGATAACCGTTAGCCCATTTAGGGGCACTGTTTATTCAATTATTAGACCTTCAAGCACTTGCTGAATAAATAATAAAATTATAAAGTAGCTTGTATTCGGGGGACATCTCCAAGGACGCATTTCATTTTATTATTGTGTCAATATAACCTCGTTAATATTGCAGATATTCAATAGATGCTTTGTTCACATTTAGAGTTTATATTACTACATTTTCCCCATGTTATGTTAAGAATTGCACAACAGGTAGCACACCAATACCATGAAAGTCCTAGTGGTGAGCGCTGTCGCATACCTTGGCCCAAAGCATCGCTTGTTCTCTATCTCAGATTCTAGGGAAGTAAATGTGAATTCATGTACAGAATTAGTGTCGATGCCAACCGTCGTCTGAGCTTTCATTTAGTTCCAACTTATCGGAAAATTACCACGACCCCATGTCTCGACTGATCCACTAGTCGGGGTAAAACTTGTCGCAGGACTCAACATCAACGAGTTGAGGCAATGTAACCATTCAAAGTAATTGTACATAAGATTTGACGCCCTCTGAGGGCTTTACTATTCAAGTACAGTCAAGTAATTACCTAACATTCACCTGTGTGACGGTCGTGTATTGGAAGTACCGTTTGGTACTGTAACAACATGGCGTAGTGGCCCAGTTTTTATTATATCCTGCCTAAATCGGAACAGATATCAATAATTACAATTTATTAATGAATAACTGTAATAAAAATAACTAACTGAAATAATGTGTACTATTCCACGTCATCAAGTTCGTATTTCGTACAATCTAGCGAGTTTAGCTTAACCCGCAAATGCACAGAAAATAGAAAGACTGAGTTAGAGTGCAGA
Organism: Agriotes lineatus; assembly: GCA_940337035.1. Taxonomy (NCBI): domain Eukaryota; kingdom Metazoa; phylum Arthropoda; class Insecta; order Coleoptera; family Elateridae; genus Agriotes; species Agriotes lineatus. Next base: position 40,562 of record CALNHX010008435.1, on the reverse strand, counting down.
AGAAACAGATATATTTCAACAGACCCGAAGTAAGGCTAGATGCCACTCTATCTTTGCCAAATTAAACATTAAAGTTTTTAGGACTGTGCAACTACGTTATTCGAGTGAAACCCGGTGAAACCGTGTTTGTAGAGAATCCGATTTCCTCGACGTTTTATAATTAACAATTTCTTTCCCTTTTCCCACTACTTCTTCTTCTTCTCAACGCCTGTCTTGAGATGCCACCTGTTTCGCATGTTTTTTTCCTGCCGTAAACATTTTCAGCTTGAGTTTATGTATGACTGTAATAAACTGATGATCACTGCCATAATCTTCTCCTGCATATATCTTGGCGCCTTTAAGTGATCTCCTCTATCTTGTAAAACCATGCAATCTATTTGGCTCTGATACATATTACCAGGAGAACGCCACGTATACAATCGTCAGGAGCGATGTTAAAGTCTTGACTTGCAAATGAAGTTGTTATCGATGTAGAAATGTACTCAACGCTTATCTCTCTCATTTCAGGAGCCCAAACAGCTAGTAACGTGAAAATGTCAGTTTAATACCCACTTCTTGGATGTTATTTTGAAGACAGAACAAGATAACTAAGATTTTAGTGGTCGCTTATAAACGTTGCTTAAAAATCTAGGCATTACCTTATTTGGAGGTCAATATAATACTTGTAGACACATCACCCTTGAAGCTTAGTATTCCACCAAAAGTAATATACTGATAAGAGGATATGGAACTCGCATTTCCGATTTCTATTTGTTGCTATTGTAGCTACTAAATATGATAAAACAATATGATTTACTAGGCTGATTGAAATAAAGAAGTCAGATAAAACGGACTAATCGGTTCATCTGCAATGTGTAAAAGCAACAAAATATATTATCAAACTCCAAGTGGTTATCTAATGAAATATTAAACACTTTGAAAGCCCCCGCCGGAAATAAATTTTATATCGCGAATGCAGCAGGAATTTATCTATTTACTCAATTTGATTCACTCACTGAGGGGGCGAAATGCCCCAGGCAGAAAATTACAAAGCTGAGGAGAATAAACAGGTAGGGTATACAAATAAACCACTTCAGCGTGCTCCAAGAAAGCACAAATTATAAGGACCAAAATATCAAAGCGAGCCGTGGCTGAATTACAGGTTAGGGCTTCCAGTAATCAAGGAAATCGAAGTAGAAAGCACTTTGAGGCGCATTGCCACTTCTGCCGCTACATGTGTCAATGCGATATTAAGTTATATACGTTCTCTTCATTTCAAAGTAGACGTGACGTAGTGATGTGAGTCTTTGGTGCCTTGCACCACTAAATTGCTGTTCATATGTTAAAATAAAGAGCGCTGAATCTAATTTCTTGCGACTGTGCGCTCATAAGTGCAATAAAAGACGCCCATCTAAATGAAATACCACACAAATAGCTTCCAACTTTTCTTCCAGCAATAATTTGTAGGATTCTTATAAAAGCAGAAGTTAGCGAGGATATAACAAACATTCCATTTGCCCACTCAAATTTCTGGAGTTCCACAAAGGATTCGGTAAATTATGATTTAATGAAGAAGAATTTTATCAAGAGAAAAGACCTCAAAAAACCAGGCGGATATTGCTCGTTCTAATTCGTCCAGTACATTCAACTCGATCCCTTTATACGGGTTCAATATCACCACGCCGGCAATAAATTTCAGTTACCTGAAAAATTGGGGCCGCAATACGCATTTAGTTGATAACAACAGTTACGTAATTTAATTATGCAAACTACCTCGCGCCGACGAAAACCTAAATCCAGTATAATTCTTTAGTGCGTTATAATTAACACAGCAAAGCACGCAAGCAGCATCATAAAACGTCACAACGGCCACAATAAGATTTCAATCAGATTCTCACGCAATCTCGGCCACCATGATCATCTAATCTGATCGAATACGTAGCATCAGTTCCGATAGCAATTAGCCAGTTCTTCGAACACGGTCTTAATGATTAATGACACCATTAGTACTACTTTTAATCAATGTAAAGATCGGCCTCGATTAGACCAGAGGAATTTCAATAGATATTTTAGTTATTTGTTTAAAATGGGTTAATGCGCAGTTTTAGTTGAACATTGCAGGACAGTAGAATTTTTATTAATAGAATAACAATAGTTAGCGCATTATATTAAATGTGCACTCACATGCACTTTTGATGTAATCACTTTCAATGACTAAAACAGCTGTCATTCAGAAGTGATTTTACATGTTTCATTATAGGCTACACTGCTATTAATTCTATGACAGTAGACAGTTTGTACCGTCTTTGAACTCTATTGTATAAAAGCAGCTACTGTAAGATACGCCATTATACACTCGTAAGGATTACTACACTCTCGCTTACGCGCTCGTGTGTCAAACAAATATCTCACTCCCATATCATGACCTAGTTCACTCACTTTTAATGTAATGTACTAATTTTTAATTTAAGGAAGCTGAGACCACAAATGGCTTATATACTGTTTAATCTCAATTACGTCAATAAACTATTTTGACATAACTCAAATTTTCAACAAAAAAATTGCTATTATTTGAACTATTGCCATATTAGTTGAAGCGCAACAACAATTACCATAGCCTAGTAGTCACGACATAGTGTTTGTTGCTTCAGCCTCCCTAATTAAAAATAAAAAAAATCACACTTTAGTTACTCATGATACTATTAAAACAAAATCAATTTATAATAGGCTCTTCTATATACAGGGTGTGATTTATTAGCTCTGTGACAAACGTTTAGACTAAATGATGTTTTATCTCACTTTTTCCACTGTTTTGAGTGTTTATCACACAACGTTTCGGGAGTTTCTGATCTACTCCCGCAGTCAGGTGAATGAACTCCTGGTTAGTCCTAAGAAGGACTGCTTTTTGTACGGTTTTTTATCACGTACACTAGTGTGGGACCACTGAACCGCGCTGGTGGCCTAGTGGTAAGAGTGTGAAACTAGTCATCGCAACGATCAGTGGTCCCGGGTTCAAACTCCAGGGTAGGCACTAGCGTACGTGATAAAAAACGTACAAAAAATAAGTCCTTAGGACTACCCAGAAGTTCATTCACCTGAGGACGGGAGTAGATCAGAAACTCCCGAAACGTTGTGTGATAAACATTTAAGACAGTAGTAAAAGTCCTATAAAACATATAATAGACCACTGTCAAAAACCAACATCATTCAGAGAACATTTTAGATTAAAGCTGATGGGATTCTGAAGAAATAAATGTTATTACAATTTAGTTAAGCAGTTACAAAACCAAAGATTTAACCGAGTTTGAATAACAATTACCATATCTACAAGAAAAATTAGTCCAAAAGTCATACTTCTATATTTTAAAAGGAATAAGAGCTACTCCTTTTCAGAAGATGCTGATCCATTTTACTATCGTCGCATTTATCTCCACAGTTGTCTGTCCTGTTATTTTTTCATCCTTTATCCCATTCTCTCCGACCTGATTTTCCCCAATGCTTTTCAAAAGTTTACCTTTTAGACGTTTCCTCGCCGGTTTCCATTATACAATTCTTCTTAGAGAGGAGTAATTACAAATAGCTATTGTTATTATATTTAATAGATGCCTCACCTCGACGAACCAACGAATTTTTGGCACTAAGCATGGTATTTGCTGCTTCCTGAATCCCTGCTGGTAACTTCTTACGAATAGTAAAGTAACGCCAATCTGGCGAAATGAAATGAGGCCCCGCGGTCAACTCGCCGCGGCCATCGCGCCGCCATCGCCAGCATACTCGCCGCTATACCAACTCGCCGCTGTACTAACTCGCTGCTGTGCCAACTCGCCGAGGCGAATAATTACACTTGCACAAAAAGGTAGATATTTGGATAAACGATAAACTTTAGACATTTATTGAATAATAATTATAAAAAATTAATTTACAATACCTAATGTATTAGAATCAATATTTGATTTGTTCGAAGGTATATATGCCGTCCCCCTTCATTCCCAAGTGAAATGGGGAATACATATCAGGGTACAGCGAACTATAAACGGAACCGATCGAACCAATAACCATACTGAAGCTGCTCACAAACAATTACAAATTAAATTAGATATGCACAATTCTACTATATGGAAATTCATCGATGAAATTCCTAAAGTACGGCATGGTAGAGATCTATATTTTGAACAGTTTGTGGCAGGACGGAATCCCCTACTAATTTAAAAACATCGAGATGGCGATACAAGGATACTATCATTACTAAGAGACTATACTAATAGAACCAAAGACTGAATATTGGCGGGACATCGTCGACAACTACGAAATGTAACTATAATACTTATTATATTGTGTATGTATTATAATAGTATATTGTAATACAAGTGTTGAAAGAATCCCACTGCAAAACGAATGTGAAACATAAATTTTCCATAAGCCTTTCCACTTGTGTTTTACATACTATTTTTCTTTTGACGGCTTCGCAATCTACAAGGTATTTAATTTTTCAATTTTGACAGATTAAGTGGCAGAGCATCTCGATGACAAGTCATCTCGCTGAACTTCGCCTGTTTCGGAATATATACAGGATGATTCACGAATAGTGTCTGATTTAGCGCCTTTATTCCTGCAACACAAATTACTCTCTAATAGAATACTTCGCCGTTTTTCAATTTGAATAAAATTTTGTGTTCATGATTTCAGAAAAATGAACCAAAAGTGTCAATCAAATTGTGTTGCAGAAAAAAACAGCGCTGAATCAGACACTATTCGTGAATCACCCTGTATACATATATATACAGGGTGATTCTTGACTTATACGCATAATTGCGAGGAATGATAGTTCGTAATAGTGATGGGCAATTAAAAAAAGTGTAGTAAAAGTTGTTTATTAACAGAAATAACGAATTAATTATGTTGAGAGTGGTGAACTAGTAAAATATAAAGTTTTACCTTGAATTGTATCTGTCACTTTCCGTCACTAGTTGTCAAATTGGAGCTTCTTTTATTTGTAAAAGAAATTATGGCACCTAACTTCACTAACGCAGAACTCATGGACATGGTATTAGCGTATGCCCCTTAAGTTTTGGGAAAAATATAAGAGCTATATTTTATATTGCTTTAATTTTATATTAATTCAACTGCAAGTAATTATTTCTACAGCTATATTTAATATAATTACTATATGCTTAAACTACGGATAATGTCTAGTTCTCCAACGCCAACCATATTAAAAGCATTTTCCTATAATAATCTACAACGCATTTTTTTCTCAACTTTTACTACATTTTTTTAATTACCCATCGCTACACATCACGAACTATCTATCATTCCTAGCAATTATGCGTAAAAGTCAAGAATCACCCTGTATATTTTGTATATTCCTTGTTTTTTTGTATATTTCTTTTTCTGTAGTGTTTTCTTTTTTTTACGAGACCAGAAATAAAAGACACTATTATTATTATTAGTTAAAAGAAATTTGACATTTGGCAGTTTTAACCAATTAGATGATTATTACTTGACATTGCAGTGCACCAAGTGTTGACATTAGAGTGTAGAAAGTGTTGACGTAAGAGTGTAGAGCGTTGTAATTTTCCGCACACAAATACGTGGGCGAAGTAAGTACACTTTCTGCACTAAAGTAGGAAAAATTTATTTACATAATTATATAATAATTGCGTATTCAATAAATGTCGAAATTCATCTTAGTTTCCAGTTTATTCAAATATGTACCTTTTTGCGCAAGTGTAATTACTCGCCGCAGCGAGTTGGTACAGCGGCGAGTAGCATGGCGGCGAGCTGGCCGAGGCTAGTTGGCGGCGGCGACTCAGCCTTAGCGAGTTAGCAAGTTACTTCATGAATCCCCACATATAAAGATCTAATGGAACTAAATTCCGGGATCGTGGTGGCCAGCATATTGGAACCCCATTACCCCCATTACGTATCCAACCGTTTTTGCACATTTTCATTTAACCAATAGCTTACTTGTTTTCTTTGATACGGTGGAACACCGTCGTGCTGGTACCACATATTCATTACGATACTGTAACAAGTTTTGTATCACGTTGTCAAGTAAATGAAAATTCTACGCTCATGGGTTCATTTACTACCGTCAGATTTAGCAAATTACTGTCACAAATGCCACCACTGGAAAATAATACGACCACACATGTTCATTATGATAGTTATTTATTCTATCTCTACTACAGTATGCTTTCATTTGTTGCTGGACGTCTCTAGGCTGCAATGTGTACACTGTGTACATTTGGCAATGGTACGGATGTAACAGACAATATTTTATGATAGTTACAAATTGCCTGCTGTACATAGCGCTGACTGAAGGTTTGCCAAAGACAGAATTCAATAAATTTTCTTTAACTTCAACTTATACATTCGCTTTATGGAGACGAATATTGTTTTGTGGAGCGGGAATGGACAGCTTAATGACTATAGCTTTTTTATATACAAAAATGATATCAGCATACCCTTCTGTTATAAATGTCTTCTTCATGTTGTACCGCATCCTCATTGCAATTGTCAATCCAGTCCACTGTCTTATATTACGAAGCCACGATATTTTCTCATGCATTATTAGTTGCAGTAGCCGGTATCTATAGTTTCGTATAATGTGGACAAAATATGCTAGTTTAATTTTTTTATAGTATTAAGGATTTCTTTGTTATTTTTCATGCGCTGGAGGACTGTATCATTAGTTGTATAGTCTACCCACGAAATCTTGAGTATCCATATATATATATAATAGACTTGTCCGTCCGGGACGCTGTTTCAGCAGCCAAACCGTAAGAGATAGAGAAAAAAGTTATGAAAGTTATATGTTTGGAATGGTCATGTCAGGTCAGGAACCGAATTTGAGTCTCTAACACTAATTATTATCTTAATTATCCTAATCCTAACTTTTTAGGTTAGATTCTAGGCAAATTTTATCAAGACGAATGCGACTGGTAGTTTGCTACCAACAATGACGTCATATACGTACGTGTGGTGAATACGCGTTCTATTTGCAAAACGGTTTTTTTTTTGTTTGATTAAATGAGACATATGTCTCACTGGACTGCTAGTACGACCATAATAGCTCAATGCTTCTAATCGTTTGTATGCAGTCTACGCGAGTCTTTGCTTCTATGCCATATAGAAAAATGCGAAACTTAACAGCTAAGAATCCGAGTACGAAGCAAATTAAAGTGTAGATTGCTAAGTACATTATTTACAAGATTAAATGCACTCCGCGCATTTTCAATTACGTGAGTGTGATCCCAAATAAACTCCCGTCTACGCGAAAAACTCCGATGAGGAATTAAGATAATAAACGATACTTACTGATAGGTACTTTTAAAATCCGACACAATCATTATCCCATAGAAGCTGTTTATTGAAATACCCGTTCTTAAAAGTAATAAAAGATACAGTACAGCAGAGGCTAAAATAGCTTCTAACAATTCCTACCTGTTTAAAACCTCCAGCGGTTCTAAACTTCTTTACTGCTGTGTTCCTTTAATAGTGTGCTTGCTTGTTATGAATAATGTTTAGGTATGCGGAGTACCAAGTACCTTATAAACCAATGGCTATGGTCATATGGTCGATTTAAATTAATTTGGAGAAATTAGGACTTGCACTTTAGAACCGCTGAATGGTATGAACAGGTAAGAATTGTTACAAGCTATTTTAGCCTCTAATTTACTGTATTTTGCATTACCTTTAATAACGAGTATTGGAATTAACAACATAACTGGGACAATGATTGTAGGGGATTTTAAAAGTACTTATGGGTTCTTATTTTAATTCATCATCGGAGTGTTTCGCGTAGACGGAGTTCATCTACATATTGAATTTTGAAAATAATTAATAACTCTGACAATTTGCAAATATGAAATGACAACACTTGCTTTGTCGTAATCAAGGTACTCCTTAGCTTAATTGTAACGATATTGCTTTTTTATTACCAGTCGAATCGGACCTAAGTTTATTTTCTTTTAAAATTACATCAGCTTTTATTTCTCAAAGTTTATTATAGAGATAAGAACACACTCTGTATATTAAAATATGGCCGTCATACAAAACGTTGCATTAATTTACTAATAACGAATAATAAATAATAAAATATAATAAAAATACACTGTAATATCCTTTTTAATTAATTAGTAGGTCGAATGATTTCATTTACAGCACTGAAATTGTATTAAAATTTAATTAAAAAAGGTGAAAAAAATATTTCTTCCACTTGATAGTTCAAAGTAGTTACAGTAATTTAAAGTTTGCTTATTTTATTTCCTAACTTAATTTCTGTCAGATGATTACTAATTTTTTAGTGCGAAAATAAAAATGATGGTAGTTTAAACACCTACACAACCTTTCTAGAGTCTTTACATCTCGAGAGGGGATTTTACATATTGTGCTAATGGTAGCACAAACATCAATTTAAGATATCAAATATTTGCATTCATTGTCCTAAAAACTTCTGAAACTGAAACTCATGAATAATGTATACAAAATAAGGAAGTGCGAATACTTAAACAAATAATAAATATAAGTGGTAAGCAGAAGAATCATGTACAAACATAAGAGAAAATTTGACAACCTTTTAACAAATATATTTAAAAATCAGTAAAGGAAAAAGACGCTTATACATTTAAAAAATGTTTTTTTCTACAACCGTGTCTAAAGTAGATACTTTAAACACGTTAGTTAGTTTGTAAAGTGCCACTTTTTAAAAAGCAGTGCATAAAAAGTTCTTTACAAACCCTAGTGCATAAAAAGTAAAATGTATTTTGGGTTGCCTATTTACATAACCTTATTCTAGATGTTAATCATGTGAAAAACCAGAAAGATGTCATTTATTTAATAGAATTTGGTAATTATAAGTACAAAACAATAATAATCATGAAAAATTAACATCATTAATGAATTACTATTAGTAACAGTAATAGTGCATCAAAAGTTCTTTACAAACCCTAGTGCATAAAAAGTGGAATTTATTTTGGGTTGCCTATTGACAAAATTGTACATAATTTTGATAGTTCATCAATCACGATCACTTAAAACTAATTTCAATCAACCAACCAGTTCCGTACCAAAATATATAAAGTAATTGATAAAAAATGTGAAATGTTCGGTTGTAGAAAAAGTCTAGTATGCAACACGTGTGTAAAAGGTCTTTTTTTAATCTCGTGCTACCATTTGCACACTCGGCTAGCGCCTCGTGTGAAAATCTCCGCACTCGATTAAAAAGACCTACTTTACACACTAGTTGCATAAATAACTATTTTAAATATGAGATATTCTGCTTTATGCACACTCTTCAGCCTAGTTTGTTTCTTGAAAGATTTATATGGAAATACATACGGGGTGGATTCATATTTGCGTAGCCCGACTAACTAGCGCAATGCTAGAAACGATTGATAAATGACAACTTTATCTGACGTTTACGTTGTTGCACATGAGAGACGGCTGTTATAGAGAAATTACAAAAATGAATCAGTTTGTCGTACAGTGATTAAATATTTATAAAATGAGTTTAACATCATAGACAATGTTTATCGATTTGTATACTTCGCTAAAATATTCCACCACTATAAGTAGGCCTTTTAGCGCTAGCTTTTTTCACTAAAAGTGACGTTTTATAATTGAGCGTGTTTCAAATTAGATCAGCTGTTTACTTTTATCCCATGTGCTAAAACTGAAGTGAGGTTATAAAACTACAATTTCGAATTGGAAGTGAGGTTGTAAAGTTATTCTAGTTATTTCTTGCGTTAGAGGTAAAGTGTTTTTAAAATAATTAAAGCGTTATGTAATGAATAAAGTCAGATGTGTACTATTATAATTACCTTTGATAACTGACTTTGACAGTACTGGCTCCACAAACATTCACCTGCGCATCAAGGCCATATCTTTATTATGGCATAAATTATAACTGTCATAAATGCAAACCTTTGTTAACTCGACATTTATGGATTAATTACAGAAAATTTAAGGTCGTAGAAAAAATATTGTATGCAAATTCGTGCTAAAAGTGTTATTACACTCGACATGTTATGGAACGCAGCCTTCGGCTTCGTTTCATAATTTTCATGTCTCGTGCATAAACATCAACTTTAGCACTTGTTACATAAATAGCTATTGTGCATTATTTCAAATAAAATGTATACATACAGGGTGAACCACGTAGGAGGTATGACGTCATTGATGTTTTTTTAAATGGCAACCCCCTTTTTTATTACGGAATTTGAAAGAACACATTTTTTTTACTTACACTAACCTGATTTTTGCGATAGTTCACGCGACCAAAAATTAAGAAAACCAATTTAAAAATTGCAAAATACTAAATTTAGTTTTACGTTTTTATCAATGACTGCAATCAATAAAAAACATGTCGGTCGTCTTGGCTACTGTCAGGCAGACAACGGTGTACAATTTGTTTGTTTGTTGTTTGTTTGTTTGTTAATGGACAAGGTCTAGGCATGCAGAGTACCAGGTACCTTAGACACCGACTGCTATGGTCATATGGTCAAAGTCCTACTTAGAATTTTGCCGAGACTAAGGAGTTCCAACCCTAGCAAGGGATCTTTTACATGCTACACATCGTAGTAGCATGGGACCCACGGCTTTACATCACTTCCGAATGATGGCATTCTGTAGAGGCTTTCATCTGCATTTTTTATTTTTGGAAACCTCACCGGGACCGGGAATCGAACTCGCGACCCTACGATCAGTAGCCAGGATGCTTACCACTGAGCTACCGACCCCGGCATTTGTTTGTTTGTTTGTTAATGGACAAGGTATAGGCATGCAGAGTACCAGGTACCTTAGACACCGACTACTGTGGTCAATTTGAACATTTAATTTAGCTGTTTTTGAAGTTATCATTGCAATTAAATGTAGTATTTGGAATTTTAATACCCTTTTCTTAATTTTTGACCTATACTCAAAAATCAGCTTAGAGTAAGTAAAAAATGCGTTCTTTCAAATTCCGTAATAAAAAAAGGGGGTTGCCATTAAAAACAAAAACATAGATGACGTTATACTTCCTATGCGGCTCACCCTGTATGCATAGATCTTATTTGAAAAATTGCGCAAATAAAAATTAAAATCGATGGGTCCCAGCGCTTTTTACTTCCTTTTACGATAAATGAAGTAGCTATTGGATTCACCCCAAACATTCGAAATTGAGTTTTCAACAGATCTTCACGTTTCAGAGTCTGCTGAACGCAAAAAACATGTTTTTGTTCATTGGTCTGTCTCTCCGTCTGTGTGTCTGTGTGTGTGTCTGTCTGCCTGTGAACAGAATATCTCAAGAAAGAAAAGATGTATGACGGTGAAACTTCATATAAAAGTTTTTTGTACTATGTAGCTGAGACAGCAAGTTTTTGGAGAAAATCGCATAACTGGAAGTAGGTGTTGACTCTTGTGATTTTTCAGTTTTTCAAAAACGGCTCTAACGATTTTTTTAAAACATTACATTTAGAATACATTTTTAATGTGTATTAATAATAATAATAATACATTTATTGGTCCTCTCGATCATACAATGATATTGATGTGGGGTAGGTGATTTTCCAGTTGAATACTTGTAAAATGGGTTTCTTTTGCTTTTTTTCTAGTTTTTTTATTAACTCCTATTTTAAATAGAACACCCGGTATATTGTTACATTTTTGAATTCAGCTTACAATTTTAGAGAAAATTTGTCTCTTCAACTAACGCTCTATTTTGTACCGTGTTTGTAGAATTTGTAATTTTTGAAAATGTTGACAAATGCTTAAAAATTGAAAATCAAATTTTTGGCTAATTATACGATCACTGTAAAAGGAAGTTGTGTGAATGTGTCACACCACTACTTTACGAAAGCACTGTATAATTATGACTCCATCCGTATATTTGAAATTTCTTTACAAACTATACTTAAGTCGGTTCAACAAATGAGCAATTATGGCTATGTCCAAAGTTTCCGTTAACGTCGAAATGTCACGGAAATGGCGTTCGTAAGATTTTGAGTTACAGCTTCTGCATTGAATTTTCGTTTTAAAAACCATGTTTACGCTTAAATCCTTTAGTTCCTTTTTAACCTGCAATTTTTTATTATAACAATTTGTATTATACATGTTTATTAAGTAATTAGCATTGAATTACCACTATAAATCCATTTAAAAACAACCAATTCCCGTTACTCACGAGTAAGTTGTTTTTGTACTAGATGAAGAACTTTTGTGGTAACACGGTTTCATCAAATCCAACCGATATTTTTTAAACTTTGCATGGGACCTTCATTTTACATTTTGAACAACTTTCCTTGACGATATTTTGACGTATTTGAAGCAGAAAATGTCCTTTACCTGGAAAAATACTGTTTTTTTATTTACCGCTCGTGCGGAATCACGAAGACCAATCCAACATTTTACTAATACTACGATTTTCCACTCAGAATGTTATGACTAACATCGCTATGTGTAGTCCTTTCGCTAATTTATACACACCTTGTATAGACGACTTTAAACTTTCCTTAATTAAGAGACAAAAGATAAAGGAAACAAACATTTTATACAGTTTAATGGTTAGTGGAAAAGTCCATTCGGAAAATTAGTTTATCATAGCTTAGACGCATTTTAAACTTTATCATCGTTCGTGAAAAACTGATGCACGGAGACGTCTCTTTACTCAAGATATTCAAAATTATTTAGAGATAAATTGTGAAAACTCTAGACGATTTCAATAATTGCAGCGTTCCTTAAAAATCCGATTAGTAATACTCAACTCAACAACTTTAATATCATATATGTTAAAGAAATATAGCAATAAAAGTTGCTTGGTTAAAGTATAGTATTCAGCAGCAATAATTATACTATAACAACCAATAGAAAGGTGATTCATCACGGTAATAGTGGAGGTGTCTTGATACGAAGCAATAAAACTTAATAGTCTTCTCCACGTACATTTATTTAAATTGGCGACATGTTTCGAAACCAAACTGGTTTCATCGTCGGGCAATAATGATCATTGGTAGTAAAAACACGTGTTAAATTTGTAGGTTAAAATGAGGTTAGATTAAAACGTTGAAAACGAGGTAGCAATAAAATTAAAAATACCACATTGGAGAAGAAAAATTAATTAACCAGCAAACTACGTTATAAAGATTGTTATACTGGTTAATACATCACAATATAAAAATAAAAAATTAAATCAAGTGAAATAGAAGCTAACGTTGAAGACATCAGCTCTAAGAATCTTATAAAAATTAAAATTAAAGCAAGTTAAACAGAAGCTAACGTTGAAAACGTCAGTTGACGTCTATTTAACTTGATTTAATTTTTAATTTTGATATTGTGATGTATTAACCAGTATAACGATCTTTATAACGTAGTTTGCTGGTTAATTTTTCTTTTTTAATGTGGTGCGTTTTTTGTTTTTTGAATTTTATTACTACCTCGTCTTCAACGTTTTAACCTAACCTCATTTTAACCTACAAATTTAACACGTGTTTTTACTACCAATGATCATTATGGCTTGAAGATGAAACCAGTTTGGTTTCGAAACATTTTAATAAATGTACGTGGAGAAGACTATTGAGTTTTATTGCTTCGTATAAGCCTTTCAAATAGAAAGTAAAGTGACATATTTTATATACACAGATTTCTGTAGAATAAATGCAGCTAATCAAATAACAAATCATATCTCAAAGCAACACAATTTGAACCAATACCCACTCTTAAATTTATCTCAACCCGCGACCTGCAGCAAGCAATAAATAAGAATATTCCAGACATTTTGTTACATACTGCTATATTTTGCAGGAACAAACTTTCAGTTTAGATAGTAAAAATGGCAATATAAGCAAGTCAAAGAAATCTGAAAATATAATAAAAGCTATTGTTTCTCAAGATCTTGAATGTTGATAATAAAGAAAATTCAAGAACATGCTTTATCCTATAAGGATTTTTAAAATTTTTAATTTTCAACTTCCAAGTTTAGAAATACAAATCTTTCCTATTAATAAAAATTACTTTTAAAATTTGTGGTTTTGTTATCACTACGTTAAACGTAGTTTTGATAGCTCTAATATTCTGTACTTTCTGGTAGGCACATATTTTTAGTGAACCCAAACCAAAATCGCCGAAACTAGTGTATTATTAGGTAACCGATAGAACAACTACGTTAATCATTTTGGGTTACCTTCATCAGATTTTTTTCCAAAAATTCTGAAGCCATATTCCATACAAATTTCATCATTTTCATCAACTGTAATGTATCAAATAGGTGATAATGAGGTTATGAATAATATTAGAATTCAAAACTAAACATTGTGGTTTAGCGACAGCACTAAATTAGTAGTTACAATATGCTGTAATTTTCGACTACCTCCTACACAAATAGACTATGAATTAAAATATTTGAAACGACCGTTACGTACTGTATTTAAATTTCTATTGTTGAAACAGAAATAATTTATGTTGCCATTTAAAAATGGCTTAAAATAATGAAGGTGTAGAATATGAATAATGCATAAGTATTTTGTAGATTGATTTATGTACTTATATTTAATAATCTTCAAGTTTACAAAAAGCTCTAGCTAGCTCTAGATAATTAAAAAAAATGCATTTAAGATTAGACATATCCATATTTGATAAACCCATGATCAATCTTAACAGATTTGGTATATTATAAACAGTTTCACAGTTACTCGGATCGGTTTACATTTTGTTTACGTGAAATAAACGTAGAATCAAGTAGATTAAATCTGAGGGAAGTCGACGGGTTTAATCTACAAAAATGCCAGTTATTTTTCGTATATTTCGCTCCGAACATTTATCGTTGCAAAAAAGAGAGACAATATCGACGATGTTATAATTTGGAGCTCAATTTGTTAATTGAAAAGTTTGCTCAACTCAGACAGCGAGAAGCTAAAAGCGCAGGGAGTTCGAGGAGACGGCTGCACTGGTAACATTACCGGAAGCGATGCTGAAATACGGCTGGTTACAAGCTGAAAGCTTCTTTTGTGCCGTAATGTGATTACGATGTAACCAGTTTAAACGAAAATTGCCGTTTCGTTCTTACGCAACGCTCACTTTTAGAGCAACTGCACTTGCAGACTGCATTCAGACAAGCGTTCACGGCGATTAAAGGTTTCCGTGGCAACGCAATCTTCAAACGAATTGTATTATGAGGTGTACTCGCACGTCTGGTGGTCTTATTGTTGCACATTATTATGTATAAACAAATATATAGGGCGTCCCGTATATGCACTTCGAAAAGTTAGTAATTTTCTTAGGGGCGTAAGATAGACAAACAAATTCATATGGACATACGATCTCTGATTTCGTGTTCTCAAGATACAAGATGTTTGAATTGAAAAATAACACAATATTAACTCAACGTTGTAAATGGATTATACCAATACCAGTTCAAAAACAAGGCCTCGGTACTCTAGCGTGATGTCAGCAAAAGTAGGTCGAATTGGCCAATGATTGAATTTGCTCCGCCTCCTACACCGTCTCGAGATAAAAGACAATAATTGGCCAATTCAACGTACTTGTGCTGACGTCACGTTGAATTGAGGTCTTATTCTTCAGCCAGTATTGATTATACTATGATACAAATAAGCTAAAATTACAAAAAAAAATGCACTAACATTTTGGAACTCGTTCGAAAATCCCTCAAATTTTTCACACAGAATTGCATCCGCTCCGAGTCTTCTGTATTAGTTTATCCCTAGTGTTTAATGTTTGTGTACACGCTAATCTTTTAAAATAATTCCAAAAGTAAAAATGTACAGATTCAGGGCTTCGGAGTGACTTCAACACAAGTAGGTTGAATCGGCCAATGAGTGACTTTACTCCGCCTCGAGATACGAGGCTCGTTAAACTCAAATCATTGCTCAACTCAACCTACTTGTGCTGACGTCATGGTGGAGCGCTTAGGCTTATTTTTGAGGCGGTATTGTTCAAGTCCGGTGATCTTGGCGGCATGATCGGAACTGACGGAACTGATTAGCTTATTTTAAGCCCCTAAATTCCCAAATTTTCGGAGTACCTTTACAGGACACCCTATATGGTAAACAAGTATACAAAAACTAACAATCTTTACAGACTAATTATTTAAAGTGCCTTGTATACGTAGGTTTTGCATTGGTGCAACAAACGCACGTTCCGTTTGAAGTACTTTCAACCTGCACTTACAAGATTGTTCTAAAAACAATTACCCGCTGCAACACACACGAACCGATAATTTACCTAATTCATTATAAAGTCGTGACGCTGTAAGCGAGAGAATATTTTGAACTTAATGGAGGATTTGTAGGTGGTACCTGCAAAGCTCATTCTGTTCAGACAGTGCGCGAGTCGAACATTCAGAACAACCAAGGAAATGCAAATGACGTAATAAATTCATTGTTGCGTTGCTCATATGAACCTGTTAAATGCTACAATGGTGTTATAACAATACAAGAATCCTGCTTTAGTGTTAAAATCCATACAACGGAAAATATTTCTAAATAACGAAGAGTTTAAATACGTTTGTCTGAAAACCGGGGATCTAAATCATGAAAAAATACCGCCGCGCGTGAATCGTTTTCCAATATGCTGCTGATAATTTTTTAAATGTACACTTGTAACTGTTTTAACATTAAAACTCGTAATAAATAAGAATAATATTACATTTTTGTTTTTTCTTGTACTGTTATACGGGTATAATACTTTCCAGTGAATAGAGCTAATATTGGTTGTCAATAATACCCATAACGTTTATTTTAATTGGAGAATTAATATTGTGCACGTAAAAATTACGTTAAGAATGAACGAACATGTCACTATGGGTGAAAAGTTAATAATTCGGTTACTACAACAGGTAACAGAAAATATACACCTACTATAACTGTATCAAATGAAATCTATAACTCTTCTCGAAGAAGAAATAAGTAATTTTTATCGGGCTTATTTCATCCGCGATCAAGCTTATTTCCTTGTCGTCATCCTCTCCTTCATAATACAATGATAAACCTGTACATTATGTAGCGGTCTTGGTCGAATGTTGAAGGCGTCTGATTAGAATCAAATTTTTATGGAAGCGCAAGTTCGAATCCTGGCGACTGGGATTTTCTTCTCTCTTTGCGAATTAATGTAATTCGCATTACTAAGTCTTTCCTTTTATTATTTCAGTGTTATTAGAAAATATTTTTACCTAGTTTGTACATAATTTTGAAATCTCCTCGACCGTTATTCGATCTAGCAAAAATTAATTCTTCTTGACTAAATAAAAACTTCAAGTTAAAAAATTTTCTTATCTAACTTCGTTATTTACAATTCAATTTGTAAAATGCAAAAATTATTTGAATTAGAGTAAAGCCACCTACGCGGTGATCTAAAGAGTTAGTACTAAATAAATGTATGTCGCATTTGCAACTACATTCAGATGTTTTCTCCTATTCACATATTTGTGTGGAGTACACCATACTTCTTGTATAAAACACCAAAATACATTTCTCAAAAATACTAAAAGAGGACTCACCATGTATGTATCCCGGATCGCTCGGCGGAGGCGGAGGAGGGTGGTGATGCGCTGGAGGCGGAGGTCCATAGGGCCCCGGAGGAGGTGCGCTGAAGGCACTTGGGCATCCGTGACGGCGTCCGATAGGAGAAGTGTGAGGTATATGTTGAGAAGCACTATGCGGTATCACGTGCTGCGAACTCATATGCTGCGGAGGAGCGAGGGGCACCGCGTGCTGTCCTGGAGCCCCTGGAGGCTGCATGTTTGATAGTGCGCTCAATGGGGTGTATGACTTACAAGGGTGAGATGGATTTTCAACGTTGCTCTGGGAAGGAATCGGTAATGATAACATTCTTGTTTTCTTTGAAAAATTGCATGGCCGCGTTACCTTCTGTTCATTTTACACTTTGTCGAAAGAGGCTTGTAAACTTTCGCATGCTTTTTAAAGGTACAGTTTTTATTCTCTTAATTAAGTAGCTGTTGATAATCTAGATTCTAGTTGCATCTATAGATGATTTTAAAATAAAAAGCAAGCTGACTCGTTGGCTCATAATTTTCTAAAAAAAAGTATTTTCGATAGTAAATGTTATATTTGAAAAAATATCACACCCCACACCGATTTTACATATAGTCGCGGTGAAAAATATTATCACCATAAATTAAAAATAAATAAAACCTGGATCAAAGACATAACTATTATAACAGCGGTTATGGAGGTTACAGATACAAGACGAAAGAAGAACAATATAAGGGGACTAAAAGTGTGTGATAGACAAATCGAATACATGATTAACAATATAAAATGTATATATGTCAAAGTTTCTCTTAGCACCCTGTCACTCATCGTAAAATGCAAGAAATTCGAACCTAAGTTTTTTATGGTGTTCACCCTGTATCTGTCCCCAACATATAATAAAGTCTTTATTCTGAGATGCTAATTAGGTACACACATATTGTATTACGTATGTATAATGTACACATGTACATCTATATGCAAAATATTATTTTTTTCTGACCAATTATTCTCAAGTTAAAGCAGAAAATGTTTTTTTGATGTTGACCCTGCATCTATTGGGTTTAGAATACATTTATTTTAATATATTCGGTTTCGAGCAAAGTAGATATATAATCAAATACAATCTTCCTCCAACAAATAGTTTTTGAGTTATACCGCCAACAGACAAACAGACCGACACATAAACAGACTGAAACGAAGGAAGTACAAATCAACTACGTTTCAACCTAACAGAAGAAAAATAATGTGTTGACTACTTTAAATAACTACTTATAGACAATTTAAAACTGAAAATGACGATACGCTCTTAGCAGATATAACTGAAGAAGGTCTAAAGAGGTGCAATGGAAGAACTTAATAGATTTTTGAAAATAAATACTAATATAAAAACTACAGCGATTTAAATATGGAAGTTTTCAAATAAGGTTCAATCATTGCTACTGCAGAACATTTGCTAGATAATGCTCAACATGGATATCGTAAAGGCAGATCTTGTACAATTTCTATATTGGTATTACTGAATTAATTGAAAAATACAGAATATAACATACCGACACGAATAGGATTTCTATACTTCAAGAAATGCTTTGACAGAATACATAAGAAAAAAATTAATAAAGTTTTCGCCCAATATTTAATCCAAAGAACGAAATTTTCCATAGACAATCAGTTAACGATAAAACAAAAGAAATTGACCAAGGTATGAAACATGGGTGTCCATTATCACCCTCGCACGCGGTGTTTCCAAATGTGTAGTTCCTACTTTCAGGGATCAGTGGTGATACTACGAAGAAACAACAAATTTTGATAAACGCATGCCTGACTCCCGCTATCTAGTTATAGAGGATTTTCTTTGTTTTGTTTTACTATTTTAAATTAGCAAACCAAAAGAAACATGTGAGTACTTTAGTAGTTACGTAGTACGTCAAAAGTGTTCCAAGCTTACTTTAGTGTAGTTTAGTAATCCTAGTAATTATGACGACGGAATTGTATACGGTGATTGTAAAGGACATGTTCGGACGGCAGTGGCAAAATATAAGGTACGCGACGACAACCTGGTCATAAATCTTATAGTATAGTAAAATAGTTAATTTTCATAGAGTTTTTGTTGCTATAACTCCTGATAGGTGTAAGTGTTTTTTGCGCCTAAGTTCTATCGCCCCCCCCCCCCTCCCAGAATCGCTTTCACACTACTTTAGGGGGTGCGGGCGTCGTTTAAACTAATTTTTAACTAAGTGAAACTGGAACTCCCGGGCCAGGAATCAAACTTGCGCCAGAACGCTCAGTGTTTCACTGTGGCCCTGGCTGCAGCGGCAAAAACCACTGGCCCACCGAGGGCCCCCAGATGTGTAAGATAAATATTGTTATAATTGTAAAACAGTTGAGAATCGGATATGGATTTATTAACATTTTGCGCTTCTTTCAGCGTCACCAATCACTGCTCAAAATATGGACCATTTGAAACGCCTTGTAAATAAGAAAGCATTGCCAAATAAATGGAAAAATGCAAAACACAATATTATACATCGATGACCAGGTTATATTATTATCAACAAAAAACAATTCTTAACTGGCATTGCAAAAACTATATATTCGCTCTTCCATAGTCTCAAGATATCTACCTTTAAAAACAGAGCAATGACCTTTAGAGGTGCAGAACACATACGAGCAAACATTTTTATACATCAAAAACACATCCAACAAATAAGCGAATTTAGGGCTACGTATATTCAACTCAAACGAAGAAATAAAGGATAAATCTAGCCAATAGAAAACATACTTTGTGCAGCTATTTACTCACTAGGTATGTCATACATCAGGTATATCAATTTTCAAGCTTCGACAAGTTAGACTTAAATTAGTGCTAAAAGCGAACGCCGAAGTTAGTTACATTGGAGTATCTGTATTTATGAAACAGAAGCATAATAAAATTCTACAAATTAGCTGGAAGAAGATTTAATTTCATGAAAAAAAATGTAGATAAACATAGGACCTATCGTTCTTTGTACAGAAGTTTTAGCGATTTTAAAGTTTGTATTAAAAAAAACGAATAGCCATGATTTAACACGACAAAAGCTAGTAACCATCAGTTGCATGATAACCTGTAAATCATATGTAGTTGTTTGTTTATGTGAAAACTTTCTATAACGATTTGTAGAAAAAAAGGTGATAACAAAGTTTAAGCAAATTTTAATAGCGAATTTCAATCATTAATTTCAGTTTTCTCGAAAACTACTGCCCTCAGCGATTTCAAACAAGAGTACCTTTTCTATGTAAAAAAAGTCTAATATTTTCTATTATCTAACTATCCCTTTTGAACCATATACCAACGTTTTTTCACTGTCATCTAATTCAAAATAAAAAATCGCTTAGCTATATCACATTACATCCATTATATAAAATTTGCTTTATTTGTACTATTTTAATTAAATAAAATCCGTGTTTTTATTACCCTTCTCAGAGCTATATCTCGCTTATGACGCATTTCCGCATCTATGTTTTTATGTTTTTCTTTCATGAAATTACTTCAACTCTCCGTTGCCAAAGTTTGTAAAGAGGCTAGTGAATCACACTGCATAGATGATATGTCGAGAACTTTAAAGACCACGACATATACCAAACCGTAAATGAATCGCCACTAACAACAAGAAAACAATGCTATGACGGACAGGATAAGTACAAGAAGAAATGGGCCAAAAGGTCAAACGGTAGATCTAGTGGAAGATGAGCCAAGCAGACTGAGAAGATGCCATAGATTTATTAAGAATAATCAATTGATAGAGTACATTGCCAAGTAGAGATGAAAGAAAAGAGGAGCTGAAATTAGGAAGAAATAATGTCAGCGTTATTTATGGCGTATTATTTCTAGGAGCCATTATTTTATGAACATTGAACTTGAATAATTTTTTATTTAAAAACAAGAACAATTTTGAAATAAAATATTGAAGTTTAGCTTTTTTCTTGTAACAAAAATTGCAAAAATAGACAGAACGGTGCCCTATATATATTTGATCGAAGGTATATTTGGTTTCGAGACAGGTGGACATCTAGTCTGCATGCAACATTTTGTCTTTCTCCAACAAATAGTTTTGAGCTACAACACCAACAGAGGGATAGACAGACGAACAGAAGACAAACTGACGGGCAGACGGATTTCAGAAAACATGTTTTTCGTCATCTAGGGTTTCCTAAACATGAAGATCTGAAGAAATATCCGAAGGTGACTTTTTCATGATTACAATACTTCTCTTTCAAACGAGGGAAGTAGCAAACGAATATAGCATAACAGTGCCTAAAGACAACGTACAGCAACAAATATACATTATCTAACTATATTGGATCAAGACAAGGTCAACACATATAAAGCAATGGCAAGTCCCGTAACGACTTATACGGTGGAATCAAGGGTAGACCCAACAAGACAAAACAGCTACACAAAGAATAGAACGAGTCAGAATACGAAAACGACGAAATATGGAGACAGTGTGACATCACAAAATGGATAAAAACAAGAAAAACAAGAGCTGATCCAGAATGTTTAAAAACACGGCTGGAAGAAAACTAGAAGGAAGACGAAACTTCTGACGTTGAAGGAAAAGGTGGATACAAAACTGGGCCGTATAGTCAAGAGAATTTTATAAAACAACACTTAAGACATAAAATACTCTGGACTGTAAACTCTAAACCCTCTAAATGATCAACAAGAACAAAAAGAGCATCTAAAGGTGTTTCTCGTCTTCGTCTTCAATCATGTATTTATGATATTCAAGATCTCAATGAAGTATGAAGTATACAATCTAGTATAAAGAATGAATTCTGAAATTATTAAAATTATATTATTCTCTTTACACTATCATGAGATTAACTACAAAAAAATGACACTAAAGAACGTTTTACAGGATTCTCTTACCTTGTTATTAATATTTGATAAATAAAAATATATTATCTAATACTGTAATTTTATTAAAGACAATGAGACGCCGGCGACAGGGTGGGAGTGAAACATTAGAAGGAACTAAAAGTCACAGCGAGAGAAAAGATAAGTCAACAAGTGGGTTGTATGCGAACAGGCTCACACTAAGAATAATTAAACTAAAAGCGTTTTACTAATGTCGGGTGTAAAGGAACTTTATACGCATACTGTGCAATTAACAGGACCCTTTGAATCAAATTCCATCTAACAAAATTAGTAGGTAAGCAACTAAAACCATTATTAATTAAAGCTTTTGTATAACTTTCCAGTCAAATTGGAAAAATAATTTGTCACATTTCATATGACTAATTTTATAGAAAATCTAAAATTAATACTATTTCCGCCACTGCTCAAAGAAGAAAACTTTCAAAATGTAAGTTTAGTGAAAATATAAATAGTTAGTTCTGTTGTGTATTTACTCAATATGAGTAATCCGGTGTAATCGGACCGGTTATCCTGAGTCATGCACAACAACTTCGCTTTAACACTTCACTGTGTTAATTGGCAGTAACCTCTCACACTTGTTTATATGCTACAAATGAGCTTCTAATAGTTCTCTAGCGTTTCCGGCGCTATCTTAAATAGAATGAATAATCCTTTACATTCAAAAGCGAAATAAAAGGACTAGAATTCATAGAATTACTATTTCCAGTTTTTGACAGTTTTGCTTGTTGTTCGTGATCACCCAATTAAGCATGTTGGTTTTCAATTAATATTTGTTTACTTACATTTAGGATCTAGTATAATCGTATTTTAAGTTTAAAATTTGGCATTCACAGTTAACTGAATTATTCTACAATATACAGCGAGAAATCTTACTTAACTTTCCATACTTGGAATAGACCTAATGTGCCATTGAAATTACCTAAGGTTTTCGAAAAATACGCAGGTATTTAATTTCATTTTCTAAATTCTCTAAATATTATATAAATACTGCACCTTCAATTCAGTTTCTTTCTGGTTTATGGAAATGCCTCAATTTACCAATTGGTGTGAAATCAAGGAAAATACAAGTGGAGACTATAACAAATTTTGGTTTGTCACAAAAATACCTATACACTGTAAAATGAATCATCCTCATTCTTATTCAATTGAAAACGGCCCCGTCATTGTGGGAGTGTTTTAAAATATGCAACTGTTAATAGTATTTAAGAGAAAACGAATTTATAGTATTCAGTTTATTACTTCGAAATTTACATTGCAAGAAATATGAAAGAAAGTAAAGCTAGAGAAAGCCTTCACCATTGGAAGAAAGAAAGAAGGCAAGCCATAGTAGCAAAGTTGGTCGAACAAAAACTAGAGGTAGTAAAAAACAAAAAACAGATTAGATTAGATTGAAAATCGACACGAAAAGGGTATGGAAGTTACAAAATACACTAGAAAAAAAGAACACGAGAGGAGAAAAACAAAGAAAAAAATAGGAAAATAAAGTACCAGACGCTAATAATAGAGGAAAGGGCATACAATAAAGAAAAGCAGGTATTCAGCAATACTATGTATGTATGTACAAGGTGCCCCAAAAAAGGAGTGGTAACTCTTCCGAATGGTCTCAACAAATGTCTAAAGTACAGCCAGCGTCGGCCTGGCAAAATTTGGCCTACCGGGCAAAGGATGCATGTGGCCTCCACATGTAAAAATAAGAGGAAGGGGGGGGGGGGGTAAGAAAAAATATTGATTCTAATCATTTTAAAATTCAAACATGAAACAAGGTTACAAAAAATAAAATAGGTAGGAGTTAGGTAATTATTATATTCTTACGAGTATAAACTTTGAAATTCAAACAAATAACGAAACAATATTCTTTATCTATTATGATTTATAAACTTTGAGTTTGGAACAATTATAACGAAAAAATATAAATAATTATGATCACAAGCTTTGACCTTATAGGAGCCTTTACACTCTATTCCATTATAACAAGTATACTTAACAATATGGATCACATTAATAATTTTGATTTTAAAGAGATTGATTTATTTGGCAACTTATCAATGATTTCGTCGAAATTCAAGCTTTGAAGTAGATCACACTCCACATTCAAAATTAGAAAACATTCTAACCTTTCCTGTGATAAAGAAGCTCTTAGCCTATTTTTGATTATTTTCACTTTAGAAAATACGCGTTCACAGGCTACTTGGGTGAGTCATAATGTCAGTAAGTATTTGTAGGCTAAGTACAAATTGCTATATGTAATGTCGTGCAAATTATATTTGTGTAAAATTTTAAAGCAACACTGCAATCACTTTTTGTCCCCTCACCAATGTAAATATTTAATTGAAAACTTGGATCTTCTTCAGTGTAATTTTCGTTGTCATCACTATTAGTGTCGTGATCAGGGGTCGTGATTGGTTCAGTCACAGTCACCATAGGCTGGGATTGTTCTTTTTGTGAGATGTTTCTTAGCTTTGAAATTGCGACAAAAGCGAAATCAGGAATAGTTTCTCCGTTTAGTTGAGCAGTATGTTGAAAAGTACTCGGATCAAAGAAACTGAAAGTTCTGTCAACCTCCAAACTTTTAGTGAATCGGTCTTACATGCTTTGCATTAATTGATTAACAATCACTTTATAAGTTTCCACTTCAAATTTTTCAATAGGAATATAACAAGGGCGAGACATACTTACCGATAATTTTGTACACGCCAAAGGTCGAGTGCTGGTTGCAATGAAAACTGTCCCGAGGGCAGTTTTCTAAGGGCAATCAGCACGATGACTCTTGGCACGGGCAAAATTATCTGTAAGTGTGCTGCCCGCGTTTATATTTTGAAGACTATTCAACTCACCCCCTTCATGTTAACTATTAACCAATCATAATTTAGTATTTTTGTTATTTGCACCAATGAGCGTAAACTATACTGACAATTTTCACTAGTGAAAATAATCGACAATTTTTACTAGTGGTATAGTGAATATTTTAAACAAATGTGATTTTTATTAGAAAAAGTCAATATTGGTGTTCTATTACTATAGAAATTGCGTAGTTTGTTGGTAGATTTACTGAAAACTAATTTGAAAAAGTAGTTTGTTTCATTGAATAGTCTCTCGAATACCATTCTTAGTCAAAGTTAAGTAGAAAATTTTTGCGGTGGTAACACTACTCATGTCCTTTGCGCTTAAGATTAGTAGGTACTCGTGCTAGCGCACTCGTCCTAATCAAACCTAAGCCCAATTGACATTCGTGATACCACAGCAAAAATATTCGACATAACTTTGACTACTCATGGTATTATAAGTGATTATTACACAAAGGCCGTATACGATTTATGATTTAAAATTGATCTAATAATGTCAAAAACCTCAAATTGCTTGTTTCTCACCATCTACGAGGTCTATAATCAGCACTAGGGAGCTTATCGCTTGATAATCATCCCTAGGGCGTTTATCAGGTAATTAGTTCGGGATTGGTCGATTTTCAAAAAATGCATGGTTCTCATTGGATGATATCCGTCATGTGACAGTTGTGTGTAATAATCATTTAAATACACGTTTTCTGTAATTGAATCAAGGAATTTTGTGACTGACGCTGCGGGAATTCCACAAGTACTAAGAAATAATAGATGCATGCATGCACAAACAAAACTGGGACAATACTTTGACACAAAATTTGGATTTTTTTTTAATTTTGTAAAAACATTTCTGCAGTTTCTTTTATTTTTATGTTTTGAAAAAACATACGTGTGGCCTCCAAACTGGATTGGCCTACCGGGCATTTGCCCGGTTGCCCGGTGGGCCAGTCCGACACTGAGTACAGCGACCAAATACTTATAATTTTTAAATTAAGTGATACCAACTCAATTTAAAAATTATAAGTATTTGGTCGCTGTACTTTAGATAAAGCGACATCTGTTGAGACAATTCGGAAAAGTTACCCCTCCTTTTTGGGGCACCTGGTATGTATATATTATCGTTAACCTCGTTTTACCTTGCGGTCTAGAGACTGGTGCTTTATGTGCTTGCATCTAGCGGTACAATGCTCAACTTGCCCGGATTCGGGATACAAAGTTGGAGCGCGCCTTTTGTGCTTACACAGCAACCATTGTGTGAAGTGTGTGTCATGTTGATGTGTTGACCTTGTTACTCTATCTGTTAGGTCTGTGGATCTGAGCAGAGCACAGTTAATTTGGTGCCCAACTGTGAATGGTCTCACCGAGCCCGATTCCAATCGCCAAGGCTGCGGAAAAATTCCAGCCCCCGCGGGATTCGAACCAAGGACTTTCTTACTAGCAAGCCTAGCGCTACCCAACTGCGATACCCGGCTTCTACTTCAGCAATACTATATACAGGGTGACACAGCGGACATGTAACAGCCCAAACATTTTTATTTATTAGAATTAAATTCTGAGATGTGGGTGATGCATTTATCATAAGGGCAATCTTTTGATGACTAAATAAAACTAATTTTTCCACTTCCGGTTTAACCGGAAGTAACCCTAAATTTTAAATTTTAAATAGCATCCTGTATATATTTTTAGTTTACCTGAACCGCTACAAAATTCTCTTTTCAACCATTTGTCACAACTTGACATTTGATTTCAAAATGGCTGCCAAAATCAATTTCTCTCCAAAACTCTTAGTTGGCCATTACATGACACTTGCAAATTATCAGCATGTAAAAGACGTTGAGATGTAAAAATTAAGGTGTAAAAATATTTGTGATTTTGATACTTTTTATCTAATTAATAAGAGTTACGAATAACGGATCATTTTTAAAATTTTAGAAATGTATTTGTTTAACGCTTAGTTTCTCAAAATCCAAAATAGGAAACTCTAATTTTTATTTAATGTAACTGTAGAACAAATATTTTCTGTTTCATATAATTTATCAGAATTGGTATGAACAACTTTTTTTATTATTAAAAACGCAATATTATACATACAGTGTGTTTCACTTTACATGGAAGCACCCCTGTATTTTGTTTGTTTTTGTATGAATCGATTTACATTTTTTACTTTTTTTACAACTCACCAAGAGGCATCTATTCATGACTTTGAGCGCAAATGACGTTATTAGCCTGGCCTACTACGATCAAGAACATGGGTCGCATTGTCAATATTTTGCATCGCATTAGAGTTACAGCAAAAAGTTATTAAGAAAAGTTGTTTAGAATCAAAAGAGTACCCCAGATACCAATTTTCGTTTAATAATTCGAATTTTTAATTTTTATCCATAAAGTTATCAAAGTCCCAAATTTTAACTTTTAATTTGGTATCAAATGGTACCATGGAGAAACAACATTTTTATTATTGTTGCAAACGTCATTAGCTAAATGGCTGAATTACGTTTAACTGTTGCTGAGAAAGTAGAAATAATTAGAATTACTTGTGAAAATGCAAGATCCAATAGAGAAGTAGCTAGAATATTTAATGAAAGGCATCCAGGGCGTGCACCTATTTATCCTGGCACTCAGTTTCTGATGATGGAAGCAGGGCCCAATTTGCGATGGTGCAGTAGTTACATTAATGCCATATCTCTTAATACTAGTACGAGGATTAGCGTCATAAGCCGCCAAAATCATTTTCTCCAAGGGATGCTTTTGACCTATCCTTCTTGGTCTGGGCTTAACAACATTTCCAGTTTAATTAAAACTTGATTAATTTTTGAAACAGTTCCAGGATAAATAGGTGCGCGCCCTGGATGCCTTCCATTAAATATTCTAGCTACTTCTCTATTGGATCTTGCATTTTCACCAGTAATTCTAATTATTTCTACTTTCTCAGCAACAGTTAAACGTAATTCAGCCATTTAGCTAATAACGTTTGCAACAATAATAAAAATGTTGTTTCTCCATGGTACCATTTGATACCAAATTAAAAGTTGAAATTTGGGACTTTGACAACTTTATGGATAAAAATTAAAAATTCGAATTATTAAACGAAAATCGGTATCTGGGGTACTCTTTTGATTCTAAACAACTTTTCTTAATAACTTTTTGCTGTAACTCTAATGCGATGCAAAATATTGACAATGCGACCCATGTTCTTGATCGTAGTAGGCCAGGCTAATAACGTCATTTGCGCTCAAAGACATGAATAGATGCCTCTTGGTGAGTTGTAAAAAAAGTAAAAAATTTAAATCGATTCATACAAAAACAAACAAAATACAGGGGTGCTTCCATGTAAAGTGAAACACACTGTATGTATAATTTTGCGTTTTTAATAATAAAAAAAGTTGTTCATACCAATTCTGATAAATTATATGAAACAGAAAATATTTGTTCTACAGTTACATTAAATAAAAATTAGAGTTTCCTATTTTGGATTTTGAGAAACTAAGCGTTAAACAAATACATTTCTAAAATTTGAAAAATGATTCTTTATTCGCAACTCTTATTAATTAGATAAAAAGTATCAAAATCACAAATATTTTTACACCTTAATTTTTACATCTCAACGTCTTTTACATGCTGATAATTTGCAAGTGTCATGTAATGGCCAACTAAGAGTTTTGGAGAGAAATTGATTTTGGCAGCCATTTTGAAATCAAATGTCAAGTTGTGACAAATGGTTGAAAAGAGAATTTTGTAGCGGTTCAGGTAGGCTAAAAATATATACAGGGTGCTATTTAAAATTTAAAATTTAGGGTTACTTCCGGTTAAACCGGAAGTGGAAAAATTAGTTTTATTTAGTCATCAAAAGACTGCCCTTATGATAAATGCATCACCCAAATCTCAGAATTTTATTCTAATAAATAAAAATGTTATGGGCTGTTACATGTCCGCTGTGTCACCCTGTATATATATATATAAATATATATATATATATAAATCATGATCTAAAGGCGACCCAGGCAGGAAAAAAAGATTACGACTAAGGAGGTAACAATAGAAATCAAAATTAAGGCAAACAACGATCAAAATTAGAAACAAACAACATAAAAAGTTAATGTCATGAAGAGATTAGCAACAATGCGACAGGACATTGTGACACCGATAAAGAGAAACACGAAAAAACAAGAAAAATAATGAAAAGCTGCTTCTAGGAACATGGAATGTAAGAGGGAGATATAACTAGGGTGAATAAAAAACCAGGTAGAAGCAGGAGGAAGATAGACATTAGATATAGTAGTCTTACAGGAGAAAACAGGTAAGAAGTATAGTAATTATTGTACACATGTAGGTACGCCTTTTTTTTAACAGTGATAGCGAATATAGAAGAAGGAAAGTAAGATTACTAATGGACAATAGATTAAGACACGCAATAGTAAAATTCACATCAATAGCAGACAGAATGTGCAGCATACGAATTAGAAAGAAATATAAAACAAGACGAGCGGCCTGAAACAGCTGCTGTAGTCTGCCGGTAAAGCAGATTACCACATAATCGCTAAAGCTTCGTTCGCACGACGACCGCGTTCAAATAAAGGAGCTTTTACACGGCCAAAAATTGTGCACAAAATGGACGAAAATGGAAAGAAATTGATAAAATACGCAACAGACCACAGTTTGAAAATTATGAACACCTACTTACAGCATAAAGAGATACATTAGAAGACACGGGCCACTCCAGATGAAAGAATTATAAGCCACAGATGTCACAAACTAATTAAAAACAAAGATATGAAAATCTTGTTGGATGCACGTATATGCAGAGACGCTAATGTTAACCCAGACCATTACTTAGTAAGAAATGTTTACTCAGAATTAAGTTCAAGAAAGAAATTCTAAGAAAAAGAGAACATTTTATATAAGTTTGTAATGAATGGGAATATTTAATAAGATTTAACGTAATATAGATATGGATTACGCAATAAAAATAGAAGCCGTCTCAATTTGTCTTACACGTAGTAGTGTTAGTCAGCAAAACCTGCTCTCCCGGTTTTTGTAGCAAATAAAACGTAATTAAATTCAAATTAAAATAGATTTATTGCTTAACATATCTTCAGATATGTTGTACCACGCACTTTTCAGTTAACGTATTTAGAGCTATAGAATGGATCGGTTGGTATTCCATATAAAAATTAATTTCCAATGAAATACGAAATTTTATCAATACTGAGAGTACCTACTCGTTTTGAGCACTGACACTTGCAGATTTTACATTTCAACTTTCTACGCTTGTCATTACAGTCGACTGTTAGTACTACACATATCGCTCTAGTAGTTTGGATTTAAA
Organism: Agriotes lineatus; assembly: GCA_940337035.1. NCBI lineage: Eukaryota > Metazoa > Arthropoda > Insecta > Coleoptera > Elateridae > Agriotes > Agriotes lineatus. Next base: position 10,016 of record CALNHX010008435.1, on the reverse strand, counting down.
CTGAACTGCATTATATTCCTGAAGTGTATAGGTAAGTATAATATAATACACATAAATGTATGACTAAAAACCCAACTTGTAATCCGATTTTATTTGTTTTCGAATGACACCGTCTTAAAAGTTTAAGTGGAATCAAGTAAGCTGGCACATTTTAATTATGAAACAATAACCTGCCATTTGTAATTAATTGACTGCTCATGATTTTTTAATTCGTTTGAAGGTTGTAAACTGCTTTTTTAAATTACTAGAGTACTATACTTGTAAGGGCAAGTGAACGTATAAATTTCATCACAATTTACAAAAACAATTTTTAACAAAAAACTTTTAAGAACATTCTGACTGATTGACGATGCATATATAACTAAAAAAAATTTAAAACAATCATTAACTGTAAACAACTTCTAGAACAAAATAAAGGCACTCAAAACAAATAACATAAAAAGAGCTTTTAAAAACCATAACTCTCAAAAATTATTTTATCAAAATTTTAAAGATAATACTGATAAAACTTTAACTTCAACTATAGTTTATTAAATAGACTCGATTGCAACAACTGTGATGGCAATTATATAGAACAAACGAAACAAAACAAAAAAAGAGTTGGCCATTCTTCTATAAACAATCAATAAAACCAAACATTTTAACCGTAAATAAACCAAATACAGCACTTTCAGATTATGCAATACATATATTAATTTTAATTTTAATAAACTAAAAATACTACATACTGAATTCAATTAAAAAAAGGCTTTTATTAGAATGCATTAAAATAAAAAAATCTCTGAACTCAATTATTCTTTTCTTTCCCGACGTATAAAAATTTAACTTTTGAAAAACTTGAAGCAGTTATTTACATATCATCTGCATAGAAAGCCAATAATGGGTTATTTATGATCATCTGGCAAGTGTATCGAGTGGGTCTCAAAACTGATTTTTTTTAATTCAAGCTTTTAATCTGGTTTAAGAAAATCAAAGTAGAAATGGATCACAACCATATAGCTTAAAAAACCTCAACATACATATTTTGTTTTTTTTTAATAAAAATGTCTGGTTGTTTAATCAAATAAAAAAGATCTATCTAATTTTTAAACATTTTGTATTTCAGATGGCATGTAATATTAACTTATTAATTTTTCTGAAGAAGCCACAATATAGTGGTGAAATGTAAAACTTCTTTAACAATTTAAACCAATTTTAACTTTTAAAATAAACTTGGCTGCGACTTTTTTACGAGGAAACACGACACCGGTTTTTTTCTCCCCAACAAATTAAACTTCCAGTCGTACTTTCACACGTCAAAGAATGAAAAAATATCAAGACGAACTCAGGAAAGCAATGGCCGTTTTTCGCATACAAGCCAGAAAACCAGAGATATATGCAGATACATTTGAAAATGTTTTGTGAAGTTTAAAAACCATGTAATTTTAAATAAAACGCTATTATTTTCAAACTAGCTTACGTATTTAGACTTAAAACTTTTAAGATTGTAATTTGAAAACAATAAAACTTTGGTGCTTTGCTCTCGACTCATCCTGTATATAAATGTAATCTGATGGATTAGCTATGGAACCGGCCATAACAAATCTAGAAGAAGTAAACACTGTTTAATAAATGTACGTCATCTCTAAACACACAGTATCATAAAGTACGATAATTACAATCAGAAATACACTGTATGCTATTGGATTTGCAAATAGTGAAGCCTGGAAGCATTTCATATCAGTGTATTGCAAACCTCTTAAAGTTTTAACTAAAGTCCGTTCACGACCTTTTTTGGGACAGAGTTGGCTATGATTTATTCTTTTCATGTTGGACTAACTGATTCGGTGATGTAGCGCATGTAACTTGTTTTTTCTGTCAGTGTCTGTTCGACATTTTCTTGCCACCACATTGCCAGATTTATTATTTTAATATTTGTAAGAAAATAAATGATTTATCAAGTGTGTAAAATAATTTATCTACTCCAGTGGGATAAGTAACTTATTACGTCACTAATTTAACACTATTTCCGTTAGGTAATGAAGCTCATTACACCACTCAGTTATGTAATGGCTTCATTACCTAACTGAAATAGTGTGAAATGAAAGACATAATGACATTTGCCTACTAAAATATTTTTGAAAATGACAGATCTGACATTTCTCTTAATGCACTTTTCTCAATTTTGGACAGTTGTAGATAAAATTTTGTACAATACATGTGTGATAATTCGAGTCCGTCAAATGCAATTTTGCCATTTTTCTTACTGTAGGCCCCTTTAGGGCCAGATTTCGTATTTAGTAGTTTTACGTAGTAAGGGGTGGAATGAACCACATTTGTTGGTGCCATAAATGGTATAAAATGCCTGTTTTCGTGATAAATGCTATATTTTGAATAAATACCATATTTTAATGCTATATTTCAATCAAAATCAATATTATGTGGCTAATCCACAACAAAAGGGCTTACAAATTTCAAAATAAACATGCAGAAGTTTTGGTGAGTGCCAGGTACTAAGGTCGATGACCCGGGGCGGGGGTGACCGCTCGTCGTGGACCTCAACGCTCAGGTAAGACTTACAGTGTCACCAACAACACACTTCAGTACTGCCAAACGCATAACATCAACTGGAGCTGCTTATTGTTTTTTTTTTTAATTTGTGTAATTTACCAGATCAACATACAAATGCTATACATGGTAGGTATAATTATAAGTGTACAAAATAACAGTTTAGTAACATTAAGAGGCTATTACTCTATAAAAATTAATAAAGTTAATTACATATTATTTTTATTCACTGTCCGAAGAATCGCTGATCAAGGTTAAGTCTGTGGGTACCCGTCTTTTCAGTCTTCTTGTGGGAGGAGGAGTGTCGAGATTATGAATGATTGCACTCGGACATTTGTGTACGTTGTTGAAGAAGTTGGTAGCATTGGAAGTAATTAGGTCCTTAACACTAGGCATATGCAGTTCTTTGTGGAGTGCGTTGTTGCATATAAACCATTCTGCGTTACAGATAATGCGCAATATTTTGTTTTGCATTACTTGCACTTTATTTATATTTGTATGGCTTGTTGTTCCCCAAACTACGGAGCAGTACATGATTATGGGACGTATTAGAGATTTATATAACAAAGCAGAGAATTTAATTTTTAATTTTGATTTTCGGTTTATTAGTGGGTAAAGAAGGTTCAGTCTTGTGTAGCATTCACTAAGTTTTTTATTTATATGAAGGCCCCATGTTAACTTTCTGTCTAGGTATAATCCTAAGTACTTCACAGCATCATCCTTCGCGTTCCAAGGTATTCCGATTCCGTTAACTCGCAATTCAGTTGGGTTGGGAGGGCGTCTTAATGTAAAGATTTTAGCCTCACATTTTGTTGAGTTTAATTGAATTCTCCACTTCTCACACCACTGGCAGTATACATTAGTTGCTGTTTGGAGATCACTAACGGCATTATGGATGTCGAAGTTCTGAGATGTGAGTGCGGTGTCATCCGCATACATTGCAAGTTCTACGTTATCAAAATGTGGTATGTCATGGGTAAAAATGTTGTACAACGTTGGTCCAAGAATCGAGCCTTGGGGAACTCCAGCTGAGATGTTTTTTAGGTCTGAATAATGTGCGTTCACCCTTACTTTAAATGTTCTGGCTCTTAGAAATGAAGAAATCACTCGGGTAAGGTAATCGGGTAGATTCAATTGTAATATTTTATAGAGCAGGCCTTGTTGCCAGACTTTGTCAAAAGCCTGGGCGATGTCGAAGAAGGCGATTGCCGAATGCTTTTTGGCTTCAAATCCGTTGGATATGGTATTAGTAATTCTCAGTAATTGATATGTGGTTGAATAATTACTGCGAAATCCATACTGTGTTGCTGGAATGATATTATTCTCGTTTATGTGGTCGTTTAGACGTCGATGAACGATTTTTTCAAATAGCTTCGACAGCGTAGGTAGCAAACTTATAGGTCTGTAGTTACTAACCATACTTTTGTCTTTTTTAGGTTTTGGGAACAAGATAACTTCAGCTTCCTTCCACTTGGTTGGAAAATAGCCATTTCGAAGACAGGCATTGAATAAGTTGGCCAGAAATGCATTAGCTTTCCGAGTTAAATTCTTCAGTACAACATTTGGCACTAAGTCGTGCCCGGGAGATTTTCTAAGAGATAGTTTATTGATGAATTCTTGAATTTCTCGGGGGGACGTTGGCTTTAAAGCTGTGGAAGTTGTTGGTAGATTACCCTGAATTTCGGATTCTACGTCGTTGTGCAGTTGCTCATACTGAGGTTGTGAAGGGTTAGGTTTAAAGACTTCCTCTAAGTATGTAGCAAATAGCTTACATTTGTCTTCGTCTTTTTCAAAAGTTTCTGTGTGGTGTTTCAATATGGGGATTTCTTCGCGTTTTCGTAAAATCCTCTTGGTAGGAATCCATAGTGAGTTATCATTTGGATTTATTTCAGAAATATATGTTTGGTGAGATGTTATTCGGAAGTTATCAAGTTCGTTTTTAACTTGATGAGAAAGTCGATTCAGTAATTATTTGTTTTGTCGTTCTCTTGTTCTGTTCCAGAGTCTTCTTGCTTTGTTTTTTTCTTTGATTAAGTTTAGTATATATGTAGGTGGGTCGAAAGATGGTTTGCGTGATTTGTTTGTACCAGGAGCAGTGGCTGCTCTTGTTGTGTTTATTAGTAGGTTAGTGAACATATTAACAGCGTTGTCAATGTCGTTATTTGTTTCTATTTTATTGATCTGTAGGTCGTAATCCAATTTGTCTTGAAAATATTCCCAATTGACTCTTCCAGTAATTAGTCTTGGAACCGGTTTATTAAGAGCGTGCATAGTGTTGGTAGAAATAATTACTGGGAGATGATCAGATTCGAGTTCACATACAACCTTTTGTTCTAAAGGCATAGTTACATTTTTGAGCAGGGCAATATCAAGAGTATCTGGATGTTGGTCGACTCTGTATGGGATTCGCGTAGGTTCTGTAGGTGCCATAACATGGATACCTAAGTTTGAGGTTATCGCGTGCAATTTAACTCCGTTAGGATTGTTTGATCGACAGCCCCAGTAATTACTCTTGCTGTTAAGGTCTCCTAGGAGCATCGTAGGAGTGGGGTATGTGAATAGAGAAGCAATATCGTTATTTTTCAGCTGTTGCTGTGGAGGTTTGTACCCAGAGATGATTATCATATTGCTTCCGTTTTCCATTTGGACATTTATTGCTACTGCTTCTATTGATATTAGATTAGGAAGAGTAATTAGATTGTGCTTGATATTTCTTTTGATTATTATAGCAACGCCGCCAGATGCATGCTGGGCTTCTCTATCACTTCTATAAATCTGAAATCCGCTGATTCGAAAAGGTTCCTTGTTAGTCAAGTGGGTTTCGTTAACACAAGCTATGTCGATACCATGTCTTGAAAGAAATAGGGTAAATAGGTTTTGCTGTCTCTTGATTCCATTGGCATTGAAGTTTAAAAGAGTTAACTTGTGAATTAGTTTTTCATTGTTATTTGCCATTAAAATATTCGGCAATGGCGTTTGAGATCAGTTCCGCGATGAGAGGTTTAATAGATTCTAAAATTTGAGTAAGTATGGTATTGATAAAAGAAGTATTTGTTGCGTTAGGAGTTAAATGTGAGCTGGTAGAATTGAAGTTTGGGTTGTTTAAATTATTGGAGGTTGCGTGAGCGTAAGAATTATATACTGGGTGGGGTTTGGATAAATTCTGAGGTACTGTGAGAAATCTGCTTGGATGTTGTGTTGATTGAGGTCGACTGTAATTATTGGAAATGTTATTTCTGTTTTTTAAGGTCTGGTAGTATGAACAGCCCTTGTAGTTGGCGGAATGCGATCCGCCGCAGTTAACGCAAGTGGGTTTCACATTTGATTGTTTTGTGCAATTGCTATAAAGGTGATCGCCGTTGCATTTAACGCATCTTGGGGGGAGTCGGCAATAATTCTTTGTATGTCCATATCTTTGACAGCGCATGCACTGAGGAATTGTTTTTGGTTTACGTCTACTTTCAACTGTGACTATGGAATACAGAAGCTTATTCAATTTGAAAATCTCGTTTCCTTTCTCGTTTTTTGTTAACTGCACGGCGCATAATGGCATGGGCACTTTATTATTGTTAAGAAGTCTTGTGACTGTTGTAATGGGATACGTTTTAATAAGTTCATTGTGGATTTCTTGCACCGAAAGTGAGGTTGGCACATTACGGATGATAACATTTAAAGTTTCTTGTTCGGGGTTATGATAAGTGTGAAATGGTAAACTATTTTCTGTGTAGTATTTTGATAACGCACGGTAATCTTCGATCGAGGTTAAGTTGATTTTCAGCCCATCTGTTCGATGCTGTGTTGTAAATTCGCTTGAAGTTAGAGCCTTGATGTCATTAACTATTGCTTGATAATTATTTACATCATGCAAGAATATAGGTGGAATTTTTGGCTGTTGTGACTGATTAGGATTACTTTCGTTTGTTAGCTGTTTTTCTACCTCTTCAGGTAAATAGTACCTATTTTTGGATAACGGTGCAAGTTCTGAGCATATGTATTTTTTGTGGATTTCACTAACTGGGGCGATTTTTCTTTTAACTGCCGGGCTAGGACTGGTGTTCGCCATTTGGCCGGCAAGGGGCCAGACACTGATAAGTTTGTCGCACTATTTTAGATTTAATATTATCGAGAGCACAGACGCACTGAGTTACGGGCACAACCGCACTTGACGACCGCGCTAACTTGACTCTCCTGCTTATTGTGATTTAGTACATAGGAATGAGTTATGCTCATCTTGGTTATGTTTTGACAGTTAGTGTCACTTGTATGTAAAAATTTAATATTTTACATTCTTTATGAAATGCGATAAAATAGTATACTCAACACGTTAGAAAAGTGTTTTTTTCTGAACTTGTAGAGTAATATACTATTGAATATTTAATATGGAAAAGATATAGTGATGTAATTCAGCAATAAATAATCGCTATAAGAGCTTTATTGGATAATTTACCATTAAAGTGCAATTTAAAAGCAGAAGTGAAGATGAGTAATTAAAAATATAAAATATGGAATACCTAATGATAAATGGAAGAATATATTGGAGAGCAGATTTAACACAACTAATAAAGAAGACAAGTAGCGATTGCAGAATATAAGTAAGAAGTACATTATAAAGAAAAAGAAACACACTTTTTGGTGGAACATTAGCGAAGATGCAGAAAATCAACACATTCGAGAACTAGGAGAATTTCAACTGCCGAGAAAAAAGTTAACTGTATGGCAGACGTGTGTTAAGCTGCACAATGAAACATGAAACTATAAATATATTGGGGTACTACTACTAATTGGAGCTGTTGAAGTGTGTGACAGATGAATATCTAATAAAATTCAACAGAGATCTAATGAATGGAAAATATGTATTATCGTAAGGAAGTCTTAAAAGGAAACCAAATAAAAACTGCCATAATTATATGAATTAAATGAATAAGAGCTATTGATTTTATTTATTTATTTAATTCTCAAACAGGTATTGCCTAGTTACATGTGAATGGGTATTCTTCATTAATTAAATTAAAACTAAAATTAAAACAAATTACCATTTTAAAAAACAAGAACTAAAGAAAATACTTAACGGCTGAATGAAATATGGCTGAAAAACATAATAGAAGTGAGCTATAAATCGATAGTTTAAGAAGGACTTAATAACTCAAAATGACATTTAAGAAAATTTGTGAAGGTTTTTAAATCATATGCAAAATCCAAATCACTTGTTACAATAACTTCATTAGCAAGACTTAGAAAATTGGTTATAGGTGATCTTCGCGTATATGTTAATTGAGGCAAGGCAAATATTGAGGTAGGTCTTAAAGGTCTGGCAGGAATTTTGAAATTTAGTAGAGCAAGAAGTTTTGAGTCATTGATTTGATTATTTAACAATTTATATCCAAACATTATCATACTAAAATTTCTGCGGTTCTCTAGACTACATTTCAAACTCCTCACGGAGATTAACTGTGTCCGACAGATTGTGGATACCACACGATAGATGCATACTCGAGCTTCGGCCTTACAAAAGAAATATATAAAGCTTTTAATGTTTGAATTTGTTTAAAGTTACTTATCTGCCTTATAATAAAGCCCAAACTGCGCAATGCTTCACCTCTAATTCGTTCAATGTGAGAATCAAATTTGAATTTGGAATCATACTCTATCCCTAACCCCTTTAATACTCTCGACCCGAAGAATGTTCATTCGGTTCATTTCATAATTATAGAGTATTTTGTTTGGTTTCATGGTTATGGTCATTTGTGAGCATTTCGCAGTATTAAAAAACAGCTTATTCGATAGACTCCATTCATAAACATGTATGTCATTGTGTAATTTCCAGCAATCATTAATTCCTTCAATTTTACGATAAAACTTCATTATCATCTGCAAACAAGCATTTAGAATTTTGGATGACTTTCGGCAAATCATTTATAAAAATTAAAAACAGCAAGGGTCCTAAGTTTGAGCCTTGCGGAACTCCCGAATTTGCTTTAAATTTGCCGGATGTGTTGCCATCGTGTTTCACAATGAAATGTCTATTTTGCAAATATGATTTAAGAAGTTTTAACGTGTTAGTAGTAAGTCCATTTCGGTATAGTTTTTGTAGTAGAATATCGTGATCCACTCGATCAAAAGCTTTTGAGGAGTCCGTATATATTACGTCGGTTTGATTTTTATTCTCTAAATTGCCCATAACATCATGAACAAATGAAACCAAATTTGTGCTGACACTGCTGACTGATTTTTTCGTAACAAAGCCGTGTTGACAGTCATTTATATAGGGGTTTATATGATTCCAAATCTTTTGGTATATGCTTTGCTCGAACACTTTATATTTGAAGTGAACCTTGTTATGAACTGTTATAACTCAATTTAGATGAAAGAAATGTACCAACTCGATTTTGAATGTGAACATTAAATGTTACTGAAGTGAATTAAACAAAACGCATGTACTAACCTCAGAGGGATATTCATGTTATAATAATTAACGACTGAGCTAGATGTTTTTGAAAGATAATTATTCGTACATACATAATAATTTTGGGTTTAATAGCTATTTATGTTACAAGTGCGAAATTAAGGATTTTTTTGGACGAACCGCAGTTTATGGCAAAGCGAGCGATACACATAAATAAGGCGAGTCTAAAAGTCCGCTTTCGTACGAGTTACATACATAATTTTTTGTTCTGCTGCTTTGGAAGCGTTTCTTCTTATTGAAAAATTACAGTTTAATTGAGGACGTCAGGAATAGTCGAGGAGGTCATGATCATGCCGCAAAATGGACCAATGGAAATGGTTGTTAGTTGTTGCTATGGTTATTACTGCCAAAAATTAAAGTTACTAGTATAAAAAGTGGGAGTTTTCGGCCGCTAAACGCTGTCGAAATTGATAGTTTTCGATTTAGTAGAACCAAAAAGTAATTTTAATAATTCATATGAATCAGATGTTTTGATTTCATTTAAAATAATAAAAAAATTAAAGTTTATGCAGTACTATTGAGAGCGATTTTAATAACACGAGTGTGTAATTTATTATTTTAATTTTAAATATATAGAGCTATATTATTGCAATACGTTAACGTAGGTACTTTTAAAGACAACAGAGCTTAGCACAATAATATGTCCTAGGTTGTGACATTATCTAATGATTGCTGTTTTGAGTTAAAAGTCTAGTTAATAATTATTTACGGAAATAATATTAGATTATGCAATGAGGGAGAGAAATGCGTTATTTTGCTGAAGTCAGAAATTGCACTGAAGCAAAATAGCAGTCTCTCCGAGTTGCATATGCTATTTTCTTCACGTTGCAGGAAGATTTAAAACGAAAAACCTGTTTTTTAAACGTCATTTATTGACATTTTAGTTACAATTATTTTAAAATTAGTAGCCTATAGTAAATTTTAAAGTTGGTGGCACTGTAAGTCATTATGACTAAAGCTGATAATTATATGCACTCAAAAGTACGAAAATATGCGCATATATATG
>CALNHX010008434.1:0-60814 GCA_940337035.1 Agriotes lineatus | reverse complement strand
TTCCTTTATAAAATAATGAAATAACCAGCAACAGTAGTAATTTTTATTAGTAATCTATCAAGGGCGAGACATACTTACCGATAATTTTACACACGCCAAGGGTCGACTGCTGGTTGCAATGAAAACTATTCAGAGGGCAGTTTTCTAAGGGCAACCAGCACGATGACTCATGGCACGGGCAAAATTATATGTAAGTGTGTTGCCTGCTTTTATATTTTGTAGATCATATCAGTCATGTGACAGTTGCAAAACCTAACTTGCTAACCTCGAATATGACATAGACTTCTTGCCAATTTCAAGTAATACAAGGTGATCATAAAGTAAGGGCTATATATCAGCTTATTAAATATTTTTAAAACAAATTAAGCTAATAACACGAGGTGAACGAGATTTAATTGCTTAAATAATGGAATATCGCAGTAAAAATGCGGCGCTGGCGGCATTTTCTCTGATCAAAAGATGGCGGTACTCTCCTATATACATTATACACTGCCTCTGATAACGCATGCACATGCCTGCCCTATGACGACTGCAAAGGGGGTTAGTAGGAACACATTTCAAAAGAAGAACTCCCAAGTGGTATACAAGTCGGACATTTGTTATTCCTAAAAGCCAACGCGTGTAGTCGCTGCGGGATGCACGAGAAACATGTGTTCCGTTTGTCGAGAAAAGTTTAGGTACTTAACTATGTCCTCCGAAAGAAGCGTATTCTTGTTGCAGTCAATATTTATTGTACGAGCAGACGCCGGTGCAGTTCGGGATCATGTCTTTGTTCTTGGATGCATTGTTTGTGACATCCTCATAAATAAAATGAGTTGGGCAGTGCTACAACGTATGTTTTAATTTATGCCTTGTTTCAACTGCCACAGATTGTGGTTGATAGAAGTAAGTTCTAGGCTATATTCTGCTCTTTTTGTGTTGCATTTATACATATGTTACTCAAGCAAGAAAAGAATATTCTTTACAGTACAGACATTGTTACAATACATTTCTACTTTTTTCAGACTAATGGAAGCTAACTTGGTGGAACTTCTTTCATTGCTAGAAGTTACATAAAATTAAATCCAGAATAGTCATATATTTCGATAATAAATTTACTTATAATTATTTCGTCCATGTTTTAATAGTGTTGTTTCTTTTGTAAATTGCATATTTTTGTCGATGGAACTGTATTTACGGTACGGTTAAACAAAATCGACCTTCTGTTACAACAAACATCAGACAAAGAAAACGGAATGTTGAAAGGTCTGCTATTAAAAAATATCTTGAACGTATGTTTTAATAATAGCTATCCACATAGCAATTTTTTAGTAAGTAGCAGTCTTAACTAAGAAACAGTAACTGACTATAAGTGCATAATAATAGCGACTACAACAAAGCTTATTAACATTTTCTGCACTAAGAAACATCTTGAAACTCCACTCACAATACATCTTCCTGGCATAAAGCTGTATTCTACTCTATGTCAGTAATATCTCTATAAGAGGACGTTTTTAAAATAAATTTGCGATAGTAGTAGTGAGACAAAAGTTCTGACCGAATGCATGCAAAAGAAATTTGTAGAAGTAGAGTCGAAGGCGTGATGCTAACCACATCACCCAGTACGCCATTAACGGTGTGCCAGATTGACTGGATATCGGAAACAGATATTTCGGCGACCTTTACTCGCCTTGTCTCAGGCCATGTTCCTACATGGAATAAAGTTCCCAAACTTTCCTTCCTCTCCCAAACAGTTAGAGTGGTATGGACATATACTGAGGATGGGCCCTAAGAGATACTAAGAGAGACACTTGAGAAAGGAAAAATTGGAAAAAAGAGAATACCACGCAAAACATGGAAAAAAGAATAAAAGGAGTAGGAAGAAGTGGAGGGAGATCAATAGCACTAGAAAATTGGTAAACCATATACCGATACTACAAGGAGAGGAAAGTAAACAGCTAGAGTGGTGTGGACACATTCTGTGAAGGGACCCCTAGAAAGGAAAGACTACGCAAAACATGGAAAAATGGAATAACAGTAATTGGTAGAGGTAGAGGGAAATACATAGCAATTGATGGATCAGAAACAAAGAGTGGATAAATGGAAAAACACAAAGGCAAGACCATGCGAAACATATAAAAAAAGAATAAAAGAAATTGATAGAACTGGAGGACTATCAATAGTACTACAGAATTGGTAAACCAGATAGTGATGCTATAAAGATTGAAAAGCAAACAGCTAGAGTAGTGTGGACATATATAGAAATTCCCAGATATCACCGAAAAAACACTTGAGATGGAAAAAATTAGAAAAAAAGGAAGAGAAGACCACACAAAACCTGGAAAGGGAGAATAAAAGAAATTGGTAGAAGGAGAGAGAAATCAATAGCACTAAAATAATAATAATAATAATAATAATAATAATTTCAATTCAAAATTCTGCCAACCGTGTTTTAGCAGCAATTCAGTCAGCTACCATTAAGGCAGGAAAACCTCGACAGCGCATGAAATGGTCAGTCGAAATGAACATGAGTGTCATGCGTTGTTATTTCAAAGCTATAAAATTAGAAACCGATATGACCATGTACCGAGCAAGAATGCATACACTTTTTATAAATCAATATCCAAATCTCACTGTTACAGAACAAAGAATCGCCGACCAACGAAGTGCAATTCTAAGCAAGGGACTATTATCACAACCAATAATAGAAACCATCAGAGCAGAACTAGAAAGTGAACTAAATGAAGGAAGACAAACTGTGAAAAAAGTAGACAGAGAACCACAAAATGAAGGCCTGAATGAAGAAATAGAACACAGTGGTAATGAAAATGATATAGCCCAAGAGTTTATTCCTGTAGCTTATAATGAAGTCGAAAACCAGGTAAGAATAGAATCTACAGCAAACACAAACCAGATTAATCTGAGAGAACGTCTGCTAGATGAACTAAATACCACTCTAACAATGTATAATGGAACGGACCCAACTAGAAGACCAGTGATCCCTAAACAAAATTCATCTGTCAAACTAGCACAAATAGTGGATACTGTTAATAGAATTTTACCGGAATAACTAGCACAAACGAGTAATTTCGCAGAATTTCACTCTTTGTTGTACTGCGCCGTATTTGTATGTGCAAAAGCAAATGGCGCAAAGATTAATGATTTCCCGGAAAAGAAATGCGAGCCCAGAAGAACACCTGAATGGCAACTACGGTTGCAAAGCAAAATCGTCAAACTGCGAAAGAATGTGAACCGTTTAACTCTCTATATCCGTGGCCAAAGAGGAAAAGGGCTGTTACGAGAAATTAAAAAATATTTAAAAATTATAAAATACATACAACACACATGAAGAAGACAACATAAAAGCAAAAGAGTTTCTAGATACGCTAAAACAAAAACTAAAAGCGTTGTCTAAAAGACTTAGACGTTACACGGATAGTAACAAAAGAAGATTTGAAAATAAACTCTTCCATGGTCGCGAAGGAAAATTTTACCGCCTAATTGAAGGTCAAAATAACAATGAGTCACAGCCAAATATGGATGACATTAAAAACTTTTGGACAAACCTCTGGTCCGACGAGATAATACACAACAAAACAGCAAAATGGATCAGTGAAGAAACAAATAAAATACGACTCACAAATGAGATGGAGTTCATCAATATAACAAAAGAAAACGTTACCAGTATAATTAGTAAAACACATAACTGGAAAGCACCAGGCAATGATAACATCCATAATTACTGGTTAAAGAAGTTCACAAGCGCACACGAAAAGTTAACGAATCACATAAATGGCTTTATTATAAAACCCGAATCCATGCCGAACTTTCTCTCCGAAGGAATTACCTATCTTCTCTACAAAGATGGTGACTCTAGTGACCCAGCCAACTACAGGCCTATAACATGCTTACCAACTATATTTAAAATTCTAACTGCTAGTATAAGCGAATCAATTTATAAACACTGCGAAAACAATAGTATACTGGCTGAAGAACAAAAAGGGTGTAGAAAAAATTCACAGGGTTGCAAAGAACAACTAATAATCGACCTTACAATAATGACCCAAGCCTACAAGAAAAACAGAAATATTTATACAGTATATATCGACTATCAAAAGGCCTATGATTCTATTCCTCACAGCTGGTTGTTGGACGTCTTGAATATATACAAAATTCATCCAACTGTTATTAACTTTCTGCAGTATAATATAACTAAATGGAAAACCAGTATCCAAACACGACTCCATGGCCAAACAATAACTACAAAACCAATCAATATTAAACGGGGCATTTTTCAAGGCGACTCTTTAAGTCCCCTTTGGTTCTGTTTGGCAGTTAACCCACTTTCGAGAATGTTGAACAATGGAAATTTAGGCTATAAAATTACAAGTCTGCGTGATACTTCTATTCGATTGTCACATTTAATGTTTATGGATGACATTAAAATATACTGCAGTACTTCTCAACATTTAAAGCAAAGTTTGAAAATAATAGAAACATTTAGTAAAGATATAAACATGAAATTTGGATTACATAAATGTAAGACACTGTACATAAATCGAGGAAGAAGAGAAATAATCGACCACGAAATAGATAACAATGAAAAAATAAAAGGCATGGAGGAAGGCGAAATTTACAAATACTTAGGGATAAAGCAGTCAAGATTAACAGATGAACAAGAAATGAAAACTGAGTTAAGATCAAAAGTTATACATAGAATCAATAAGCTAGTTAAAACTAAGCTCAATGGTAAGAATTTAATGAAAGCTATTAATACTTGCGCGGTTTCTTTACTCACGTATTCGTTTGGAGTTATTCATTGGACAGATACCGATCTTCAAAATATACGACGTGCCATCAGTAATGTGCTTACTACTGCGAAGTTCCATCATCCACGATCCGTAGTAGAGATACTCACCCTACCACGTAATGAAGGGGGGCGAGCATTGATAGACATTAGCAATCTACAAAATAAACAGAAGACATTATTAAGACAGTATTTTTTCACAAAACAGGAAACGTCAGATTTACATCGTGCCATAGTCTTGATAGATAATAAATACTCACCACTTAACCTTGCGAATGACATGCAGCTACCGTTAGTATCAAAAGAGGAAAAGCATCAAGCATGGAAACAAAAAGCGCTTCACGGTAGACACTCCCATGAACTAAATCAACCACATGTCGACAGAATAGCGTCGAACGCATGGTTGACTATCTCCGGGTTATATCCAGAAACAGAGGGTTTTGTGCTGGCGATACAAGATCAGGTCATTAACACTAAGAATTACAGAAAATTTATTATCCGAGATGGGACTGAGGACGACTCCTGTAGATGATGTAAAGCTGCACCTGAAAATATACATCATATAATATCAGGATGTCAAATGATTGCTCAAACGGAATACAAATTAAGGCATGACAACGTAGCAAAAATTTTGCACTCCAAACTAGCGGTCAAATATTCACTGGATGGAACAGAAGTTCCTTACTATAAGTACCATCCTCAAAAAGTTTTAGAAAACGACCTAGCTCTGCTGTATTGGGATAGAGGGATCATTACTGATCGAACAATCGCGCACAATAGACCAGACATCACCTTAGTTGATAAACATAGAAAATTTGCATTTTTAATAGACGTAACAATACCTAATAGTGCGAATTTACTAAACGCTTATGCAGAGAAAGTTACAAAATACACCGACCTGGCCTACGAGCTACAGCAGTTATGGAAAATGGAAAAGGTATACATCTTACCTATTATTATATCTGCCACCGGAATTATTCCTCATACACTTCGTAAGTCTCTCAATCGTTTGGAAATTCAAGAAAAGCTGCAAATTAACATGCAAAAATCTGTGATACTAAGTACGTGTAACATCGTCAGAAAGTTTCTAAATAATGACATCAATTAACTTACCATATCAGTATATTACTTACCTCCACCTTGGTTCCGGACCCGTGAGGTAAAAACCCCACACATAGTGTGAGAGAAAAAAACTCAAAACATAATAATAAAATATAGTTGGTGCGTGCAAAAAGAAAAACACACACAATTAAACAGTATATGAACTTTTTACGTTTGAGTTTAAATAACGATTTTGCTGAGAAAACAGTAATGTAGAAAGTTGATGCCGAAACCCTGGTATTGCAAACAACTTAAGATTTCTGGGCAAGTCATTAAACCAAATCGCAATGTTGTAGACAAAACGATGTCTTCCAATTTCAGTGCAGCGTCTTGGCACAGTGATATTGCCCCTAAATCTCAAGATCAAGTTGGGAACATCCGTTCGAAACGTTATTTTATTATACAAATATGGTGGTGTTTTATTTAGTAAAACTTTACGATACAAAACAGAACAGTGTAGGAATCGTCTATTTACCATATTCAACCAGTTAGTATCCAGGAGTTTGTGAGAAATCCTATCAGATTTACGTATTCCGTAGATAAGTCGCAAGCATGCATTTTGGAGCTTTTGTATTCTGTTCTTGTCTTGTGAATCCAAGCAAGGACCATATACCACATCACAGTAATCGACCTGTGGTAAGACCAGACTGTTACATAAAATGATTTTGACTTTGCTACTCAACACATGACGGTTTAGAAAAATCGATTTCAAGTTGCAATAAGCTTTCTGTAGATATTTCGATACGTGTTTTTTGAAACGTAAAGTTGAGTATAATGTTAAACCCAAATTTTTAACGGAGTTAGCAACCGGTATTACAGCATCGTTAATTTTTAAAATTACATTGTTCTTAACAATTTCGATATCATTTTTCCTACCAAAAAATATTACAACTGATTTATCTGCATTAAGTTTAAGTGAATGTTTAAGAGAAGTATTAGCAAGTTGTTGTAGATGCTTGTTTATTAGTTGACTAGAGCGAGCTGCTTCTTGTATTAAAAGAAAAATAAATTTGAGAGTCATCAGCGTAAAAATGTCTACTACAGGAGTCTACTACAGAGGGAAAATGAGAGATGTAAATTGTAAAGAGCAAAGGTCCAAGGATGGAACCCTGAGGAACACCCGAGGTTACATTACGAAAACACGAAATTTCATTGTTAACTTGCACTGCTTGATAACGTTCAGTTATGTAATTAGATAGAAGAGTAGTTGCTTTTGATAGCAATCCTATGAAATGGCAGATTGATAAAAAGATTTTATGGGAGATTGTGTCGAATGCTTTGTAATAATCTAATAGAACAAGAGCTGTTACTTTACCCGAATCTGTAGCCGTAAGTAAGTCATCGACGATGTTTAACAAAGTAGTAGCACAACCATGCCCTTTCCTGAAACCTGACTGTGTAACAGCATTGTCTAATTATATTATAGCCGAGCCATCATACGCAAATTTTACTTTCTCGTCTGAAAAGGGTTAACACGACGTTCTGTCCTTTTCCTCTGTTACCGGAAGGTGTCGGTTTCAAGCGATGGATAGCGCAAGCAAACTTTAATTATTGGGCGCCGATAAATATGTAATCTGCCCAGGCTATAATAAAAAGTAGAAGTCGGAAAAGATGGGCGCGGCGCATTTTTTTTAAGTTGAACTTCTTTACAATCAACACGAAAAATTTCTGAAAAATATCCACTTATTAATTTTGCCATGTACCGTTATTATATTATGTACTCAAATTATGTTATTATTTTTTATATTATTAAAATTAGATGTTTTTCTATTAATTCTATGAAAAGAAAAAGCAAGAGGAAAAACAAAACATTCTACGAGACTATGAGAATTGTTCATAATAGTAATTATTATGACGATAGGGACAAACTACATACATCTCATTTCTTTTAATAAATAACTCTCAAACGTTTGTTAGTGACAACTGTTTATTAAAACAAATGAAATTTACGCTGATGTTATAGTCGGGTGTCACGCCGGTCGCGGGACGTCCCCTCAAAATGATTTTGTGGCGATGAAAAGGTACATGGATTTTGTTAGAGATTTGCAACGACAGCACAATATACGAAGGCCAAAATCATCCGTCGCACCAATATTGTGCTTGCGTTGCTGTAATTCTATCTGGAGACAAAACATAGACAAAACTATATAAGCCCTCGTTAGGAGGTACCGATGGGGCGATCGCGATGGGCAGTCTCCAGAAATCCTTCGTCGAGACATGTACTCATATTATTCTTTTTAATAAATACACTGCGGCAAAAAATTAACGCAACAGTTTTATAACTTTTCAGAATTTGCACTTTATGCTTGTAGTTTTATTTATATTATCAATCCCTGTAGACTCTCTAGTTAAGAATATACATTAATTTATTATAAAAGTATTGAATTGAATATATCAAACAAAATTTGTTGAACTGGTTTTCTTTTTAAGTGTTATGTTTCTTAAAATTTTGTTTTTTTAAATTTGTTAGCTAATTTTAGTGTTTTTGTTGTTTTTTGCAAATTGCTATTCAAGAACAATCTAAAGCTATAAAAAGTTACAAAAAAAGTTTTTCCAGTATCTCCAGCGTTTTGCAACTTTTCTAACAATCTTTTTTTTTGGGTACCGAGAATATTCGACTTTGGAGAAAACGTTTATAAAATGATTGTATAAGGTTCATATTTTACTAAAAATAAAAAATTAAAGGTCACAAAAAGATATTCCAACAAAAGCAAGACATTTCAGGTGTTGCGTTAATTTTTTGGCGGAGTGTATTATTTCTATTTTAAATTTTAATGGACCTTTAAATTTGATTATAAAATCGGCCCTAAGGGCGAGTTGTACAATCGTGGATTAACTGTAATCCAAGGTTAATTACTATGGGTACAATTATTGTCCCAACATCCCAACAATTGCATCCATAGTAATTAACCTTGGATTACAGTTAATCCACGATTGTACAGGGCGAGTTGTACCACCACGGTTTAACCACGTTTAACTTTGAATCCAGATTAACTTGGTACAACACGCTCTAAGGCTTGCTACAATACTATTCCAAAAATTCGTACCGATTTTTGAAGTTTCAAATGGCTGGGAACAAGTGTGTGTATTATTTGTGCGGAAAATCTCCCAAGCTGCATCCTGGGTTGAGAAGATTTAGTTTTCCAGTGCGCAATAAAAAATTACTAGAACAATGGATTATTAATACCGGTAACTAAATTATCAAGTCTTTCATTAAAAAAAAGTGACGTCATAAATTTATCAATTGTAATTTCTTCAAAATAAGGGCCTCCAACCATCTTGTGTATGCGATTATTGCGATTGTAGGTTTTGGTTGATTATAACGGTAATAATTTGAGAATCAAGATCACGAAAAATTCACGAATGCTTTAGCATGAGTGAATTTTTCTAATGGGCTTGATGCTCAAGTTATTACCAGTTGGATTTGGTTTTGGATTTGAATGGTTGATACAAAAACGCGTTGCTTAGCAAAAATCACGAGCGCGGCTGGACGCAGTTCCGTTTTAAAAATCCGACAGCGTGCTGGAGGATTTTTAGGAACAGCGTCCAGTCGCGCGAGTGGTTTTTTTGGACAGCAGCGCGTTTGAGTACAAAACCTTGAAAATTTATTATGATTAGATCCTGAGGTCGAATGACATACAACAGATTAATTCATGAACAAAGCAGATTTGAACATTCCGTTTTTGGTGTGGTAAGTTCAAAATCATTTAGATTATTTTTCACGATGGTTGTTGCTATATATTGGCCAATTAGAAATAAGCTTAGCTAGCAACAACCACCGTAGAAAATAAGCACAGTAATTAAAAAAGTTACAGAATCACCCCCATCAAATGAAACTAGTTCCAGATTGTGTTTCTAAAATTTATTTGCATGCCAATTATCGAATTCCTACATTGATTTAGCAAACTTAACAAAAATGAAGTAAAATGTCAAATTTGTGGTTGATTTTCTTTGGCCTTGGTAGATTTTACTACCCAAAAACATGTCAATAAATCTATGATTATGAACTAATAATGGAAAATAGCTATTTACGGTATAAGTGAATAAAGACAAATTTTATTCACGAAAAAATTGTTTAGCGCACGAGGCGTCCAAGTAGTGAAGTAGCAAAGGGAAAGTGCTGTCTTTCTCACATTCGACGTTCAAGCGATCCATCAGTCGTAGTCCACAATGAAACAAATTCGTTTACGAGACGTTAACGTACTGGAAACACTTATGCAAGCTTTTAATAGCCCTTCAATTGTTTTCTGCTTTGCGATGCTTTGCTGATTTTCAGATTATTTTAATATCTCGTGATGTATCTATTTACATTTTTTGTTGTCGAGAAAATTGCCGCACACATCTCTAAATTAGCGGCTTCTAAAACTGAGGTTTACAACAACGCCACCTTTGAAATGTCAGATTAAATTTAGTTTTTATTACACTGTCGTCGATATTACCCCAACTATCGCACTGCACTCTAGCGGCGAAGAGACTAACCAAAAAATTGTCCCACGCCACAAGGTGAACTTGTCCCGAAGCTCCAAATTTAGGGAAAGTAAAATTTGCGTATGATTGCTCGACTATAATATAATTAGACAATGGTAACAGGCAGCAGATTATTTGACTGTGCATGTTCGCGAAGCTGTTGCTCCATGACTTTTTCTATAATTTTTGATAACGTGGGCAAGATGCTAATAGGTCTGAGGTCCTTAAAATCTTTAGAAGAGTTTATTTTTGGAATAGGTGTTACTATAGCCTGCTTCCAAGATTTAGGGAATGTCGAATTAATTAAACAGAAATTAATAAGATGGGTTATAATTGGCAAAAGAAATGGAATGCAAAAGTTAATGACATTTATTCCAATTCTGTCACAACCAACGGCATTAGTTTTAATTGTGGATATAATTTTTGAAACTTGAACTTCGTCTACTGGTTTAAATTCGAAAAACGTGCTAACAGAACTTTTAATATTACTACAATAAAACGAAGTCACGTCGTCACTATTTAGGTTTGTGTTTGATGTGGGCAACGAATCAATAAAATAATCGTTAATTTTTTTACCGTCGGACAAGGCGCTTTTTGATTTTTTTGATATGTTTAGATCCTTTAAGTTTTGCCAAAAGGACTTCGAATTTTCTGTAAATAACGTATTATAGTAAACTTTTTTTCTTTCCTAATAGCACCTACAACGCGATTAGGATAGGATTGAAAAATCAGAAACCGATCCTGCAAAGAGTGGAAAGCAAGCAGATAAAGTGGTACGGACATCTACGGAAGATGGGCTCCAAGAGAGATTACCACGAAAGACACTTGAGTTAGGAAATATTAGAAAAAAGGAAAGGGAATAACAAGTAAACCATGGAAAAACTAATAAAAAAAAGAGGTAGAAATAGAGGAAAATCAATATTACATGAGAATTGGTAAATCAGATACCGATGCTACAAAGAATGGAAAGTAAACAGTTACAGTGGTGTGGACATATACTGAAGATACAGTCCGAGGTATTACCTAGTATAACTCTTGAGATAGGAAAAAGGGCAGACCATGCAAAAGATGGAAAAAGAGAGTAACAAAAATTGGTAGAAGTAGAGGGAAATAAATATTAGTAGAGAAGTGAAAAATCAGATATCGATGCGATAAGAAATGAAAAGCAAACAGCTAGAGTGGCGTGGACGTATATTGAGGATGAAGATAAAAATATTACCAAAAAAAGACACTTGAGATAGGAGAAATAGAAAAAGGAAAAAAGGCCACGCAGAACATGAAAGATTAGAATTTAAAAAATGGTAGAAGTCGCGGAAAATAAATAGCACTAGAGGTATTGGTAAATCAAAAACCGATGCTACAAGGACTAGGAAGCAAACAGCTAAAGTAGTAGGGACATATACCTACTGAAGTTAGAGTCCCAGATATTACCAAGAAAGACATTTATGATAAGAAAACTTAGGAAACAAAATGAAAGAGAGCGGCACTTAAAACCTACACAGCGTGTTCCCCGATTGAATTTAACGTACGTAAAATGGCCCCAACATTTTGCAATTTATTTTCATAATTTGGAGTCTGTTCCTGCTCACCCTGAACCTTATTTTGCTCATAATTTAAATTCAGATGTAATCAAGTACTCCTTTATTATTTAGCGTATGGAATGTATACAATACGATCACAGTAAAAAGATTACAAAAAACAAAGCACAATACAATACAATATAGATCTATATGTCAATGTCTAAATTACTTAGCCATTCAATTGCGTCGGGTGTACATAGCGCAAAATCTTCAAGCTGACCAGGTAACTGTATGGAAGTATAATGAAGAGAGAGCTCAATATATTACGGAGAAAGATACTACTTGCGATAGAAAAAGAAAGGCATGACCATGCAAAACTTGGACAATAGTATAACAGAAATTGGGAGAAGTAGAGGGAAATAAATAGCACTAGATAAAAGGTGGATCAGAAACCGATGCTACAAAGAGTGAAAAGAAAAACGGTTGGTGGAAAGTTTGTTCCCCACATTTCGTTCCCCACATTTCGTACCCCACATCTCATATCTCACACCTCGTACCCGGAAACTTCTTAACCGAACGAGCTCAATTTGTCTCCTAGATTACAGGGTCTTGAAAAACGAGTGCAGCGATCGGAATGCAGTTAGAAAAATGAAATATATTTTAATTTATTTATTTATTATAATAAATTTATAAGAACTATATACAGTATGTCCCCGGCTTGAGTTTAGAAGAGGGAATTACATTTTATTTTTAGTTTTACATAAAAATGTTATAGGAATTATAATTATTTTTCAAAAACAAGTCGGCCTTGACAGTTAAGCAAAAACTATCTTCTTTTCAGGTAAACTACTCTTTTAGTTCCTGATACGGCAAAATATTACTACGAAAAGTTGTTCAGAATGAGAAATTATGGCACTATACAAAATATCAGGAAGGTACTTAGATTAAACCGTCATTTTTAATAAATACGATTTAGTTTGTTCTTATAAATTTATTATAATAAACACATTAATTAAAATATCTTTCATTTTCTAACTGTATTCCGATCACTTCAATCGTTTTCAATACCCTGTAATCTAGGAGCCACATTGAGCTCGCTCGGGGACGAACTTTCCGGGTACGAGATGTGGGGAGACGAAATATCCCGCAAACGAAATGTGGGGTACGGTATTGTGGGGAGCGGACTTTCCGCATCCCAAGAAAAACAGCTACAGTAGTGTGGACATATACTGAGGATGGAGCCAAAGGTATTACCGAAAACGACACTTGAAATAGATAGAAATTTAAAAAAAGAGGGAAAGACCACGCAAAACATGGAAAACGAAAATAAAAAGCATTTTTAGACATACAAAGATATTAATGTTAGTAGAGAATTGGTAAATCAAATACAGATCTTACAAAGAGTGGAAAGCAAACAGCTAGAGTGATGCGGACATATACTGAAAATCGAGCCAAAGGTATTACTGAGAAGGTCTGTTATCTAATGAGTTACTCGGACAAACAAAATGTTGTGTATTGAAGATATTCGTCAATTCCAACTGTTTTATCATTATCCACAAACACATTACAATTTTCCGTGGACTCTCGTTGGTAACAAAAGTTATGGTTAGTAGTCAAATAATGCCCCATTTCTAGCTTGTCTAAAAGAAATACAAGAGATTTACATTACAGAATAAAAAAAAATGTTAAAATAAATTTGAAAATCGATTGCTGTATAGCATAGCGCAAACACGTTTTAAACCAACTTAGGAAGGCAGGCAACAAGCCGCGACTTCGTCTTGGCTTGTACTTGCCTACCTCAAATGTTAATAGGTCCTTACATTCCTTGTGACTTAAATAGGAACACTATCAATAAAGAAGTTATTAATTTGATTTGGGTCAGACATAGTTGCGGGAATGTTAAATGTTGGTGTGTTTTGAACATTTAAGTGATTACATTTTTTGCACAATTGTTTTGTTGAACAATTTTTTGTCTTATGTGCAAAGTAGGTACGCCTTTTTTTCGTTTATAATACTAGCACTTGTCAGATTCCTTAATGATTTATAGTATTTCCAATGAACAACACTTTTTGACTTTTTAAATCTTAGTTTTGCCTTATCCCTTAGTTTCATCATTAGTTTTACATTGTCAGTTAACCAGGGTATATACGGTTTTGTAGTTTTTATTGTTTTCCAAGGCGCATGTTTATTCATCAATTTGATTAAATTGCTATTTAGTATACTGACCTTTGCATTAATATCATTTACATAAAAGATTTGTTGTAATGGTAGTAGCTTAAAGTCATTTACGAATTAATTTAAATTAAAAAAATTTAACAGGGGTTTGCTTAACTACATCTGCAGTGATAGTACAATATACGAGTTCATGATCAGATTCATTGTTAACCACCACCCCCGAGTATTTAACCAGAGATTGATCAGAAGATAAAATGACGTAAATGAGTGATTCTGAATCTTGAGCTATCTCGATCTTGCGGTATCAAATTATAATCTTTAATTGAAAGATTTAAGTTCTGATAAAGAGAATATATCGTAGGTTGTGATAATGCTCTTAATGTAATCTAGTTTCCGTAGTAACGACCAGATATTTAAGTGAGCTGCTTTTATGCTGCTAGTATTTATATGTCTCCGCTGCAAAAGTAGATATTCAAATGAATGTAGCCTGCAAACCTAAAAATTAAAAAAAAAAAAGAATAGTGCACCACACGTACCACAAATTATATATTAATCGAACTTAGATCGCTTAATGTGTTAATTTTGCCAATACCGTTGCTCGCATAGTTTTTCCGTAGACGTCGCCATCATTGGTCCATACCGATCTGTAGTCAAGCTTCTGGGAGGTCTTTCTGATGATAGCCATGAGCTTCCATGTCAGGTCTTCTCTGATAAGGATTTTCGTTCCTTTTAACTTACACTTATTGTTAAATATAAGTAAATATAAATACTTTATTATTATTATTATTACATATTATAGGGCCTTAAGAGAGAAATTTGCAAAAAGACATTTTACCTTTTTCCTTCCCTTTAGGGGTGGAATTTCAAAAACTTCTTTCCTAGCACTTCGCTACGTAACTAAAGGACCCTTCTTGCCAAAATTTCAAGTTCCTGGTACCAAGGATTACTTTGGATCTGCGTTGTTGAGTTGGTGCTTTATCTTTTATACATATACGTAGATTATAGCGGAGTACCCGTTTCATCCCCTTGTGGGCGGAATTTCTAAAAACCTTTTATTCTAAAATGGATCCATAAGGAAAAAATCAATAATTTTAACCCCCTACCCCTTTACAGTTTTGCCTCTTTTTTACCCCTTTAGGGGTAATATTTAAAAAAAACCCTTAGACGCCTTTGAAAAGATTTTAAAAATACATCTATTTACTTATTCTGTCCTCTTGCACCCGGAGGTGTCGAGGTTGCAGATTTTTGGCCATTCTGCCTTGTTCCTTGCTTGTTTCTTCGCTTCTTCCCAGGTGGTCCCTCTATCTTCTAGTGTCTTTGTTATTTGTTCATTCCATGTTGTAGCTGGTCTGCCTCTCTTCCGTTTCTTCTCTGTTGTACCCATTTCCCATATTCTTTTCACTACGTTGTTATTTTCCATTCTACATAGGTGACCAAACTAGTGTAGCTGTCTTCTTTGTATGGTGTTTATAAGGGGTTGTACTTGTCGGTTGTTTCTTGTTTCATTTTCTTATCGCGTCCTTTGTTGTTATTCCACATATTCTTCTTAAATACTTAGCGCATTTCGTCCGCTTGAATTCTGATTTTTGCCTTTTAGTGAGGGTCCATGCCTGGCTTTCGTAGATAATAGTTGTAATATAAACTGATTTATATATTCTCACCTGTGTCTCTTTAGATACCTCCTTTTTTCCTATAAACGGTTTCTCAAATGTTCTGTATATCACCGCTGCTACTCCTAGTCTGTTATTCAGCTCTGGATCTAGTTTGCCTTTAGAATCGAGTGTGACCCCGAGGTATTTCAATTTTGTGGTCTGTTTGATGTTTTCATTCTCTATCTTCAACTCAATTTTTTCTTGTTTTCTTGCTATCAGCATCGTTTCAATTTCCTTTGTGTTGATTTGCATGCCGGCTACTTTCAGCTCTTCATTCCATACATCGATACTATTTTGGAGATCTTATTTTGTGGTTGCAATTAGTATCACATCATCTGCAAACATAAACTCACTTACTCTGACACGTTCTAGGTTTCTAATTCCTAATGTAGCTCTCTTTGGTCTTTTACTCGCTCTGTTATTCACTGATTTGGTTTTTTCATCCATCGCCGCTATGAAGAGTAAAGGGCTTAGGGTTCCTCCTTGTCTCACTCCTTTGTTGCTTATAAATTCTTGTGTAGCTGCCTATCCAATTGTTATGCTGTTCTTAGTTTTTTTATATAGGCTTTGTATTACTTCCAGCAGGTGCCTGTTTAACTTTCTTGCTCTTAGTGTTCTCCAAATTAGTTCCCTCGATGTGCTGCCGAAGGCTTTTTCCAGGTCGATAGCACATGTGTATAGTTTTCCATTATAATTTATTACGTTTTCTGTAATCCGCTTGAAACAAAATATCCAGTCTTGGGTGCCTTTTCCAGGTCTAAAGCCTGCCTGGTTCTCATTTAATGTAGGTTCAATTGCATCCCTTAGCTTCTTTACTATGATTGTCTCGCATATTTTATATGCTACACAGAGCAGCGATATTCCCCAATAGTTGTTACATATCGTTTGGTATCCTTTTTTAAACACTGGTATAATCACCGCGAGTTATGTTTCTTTAACGACGATTAGTGTTTTTAAAAAGCATTTATTTGTACTTAAAACACTAACAATAAGGAAAACTCTTATCTTAAAGAAATGCAAGTTAGTTTCCGTTCCCACAGGCGCTATCATAAAGTTCTAGGAACAGTATGCAGATTTAGCAGAATCTAATCTTATCTCTAAGCCAGTAAGCGTTTCTAGACACGTAACTCCTCCTATCTGAGAATCTTAAATACCGTGAAGCTGTATTTAAGTTATATTTTGACATTGAAGTAAAGAATTTTGAGTGCCGTTTAATACGATCGCTTCATTCTGCGATTTTCGCAATAGTTTCATTAGTTTTAATATGAAAGAGTCACGTTTACAATATAAATATAATATGATGATTATGAAGATAGTAATTAATAATATAATAATAATGAAGGAAATTAAACTTAACTTATATACAAAATGGATATTGCTGTTTATCAACTTATCCTTATGGTTTGTCAGTTTTAATTGGTTATTGACTAACTCTTGTGTGTTAATAGGGGATAGGTCAATTTTTGAAATATTAATTAATTTTGATTAATCTATTCGTAATTTACTTATACTGGGCAATTGTAAAATAATCTGTTTTGTGGACGCATATTTCATGGTGAACAGTATTTCGTCGTGATCTATTAGAACTGAACAGTCAGGAGTTAGATGTATTAAATTTGATCCTGTAATTTCTCTTTTTGTAATAATCTGATTGCATTGAATATCTAAAATTGTTTTAATGGGTGAACTAATAAGCCATGTAGCTGAATCTATCTCCAAAATTTTATTTGTGGTTAAATTGAAAATATATGGTCGACAAGTTTGATTGTCCTGAAAGGACAACAATTGTGTTTCGCACAATTTCGAGTTTGGGATGCTGAAATGATTATCTCGGGAACAGAAGTAGTTATTTACTGAAGTTTAATGACAATGATTAATATCGATAGGTACACTAAAATTAGAGTTAAATAGTAAAGTATTGTAGGAAGGGATTATCATTTGAAATTCGTTATTCGTGCTGTATACCGGGAAAGGAATCAATTTAATTGGTATTCCGAAAGTGTACTAATCATCGGGATTTCGAAAATGAACGTGAAGATTTTATCTTTCTGGTATATTTTTGTCGTTACAATCGATTCGTACAAATGAAGGTTTTTGTATTCTACAGGGTAAGGAAGAGCTAAACCCTTATTATTATTACTTTGAAGTTTGGTTAAGGATTTTGTTATTTGATTAAGGGATTGGATTAGTTCATTATTGTCAATGAGGGAAAGATGAAGTTGTTGTTTTTGCGCGAAAGTTAATGCGTTTTCTAATTCAAATCAAATATTAATAAATAGTTGTAATGATTGAATTGATTGATTTATCACAGAATAGGTAGAAGTTGCGGCTAGTATTTGTTCAATTTTTACCTTATCTAGTAAGATTTTATTTAGGTTATGATTTAATAGTTTTTGATTCTCGGAGAGGTCGTTTATGGTAGATAGGGTGCTATTAAGGATCTGAGTTTGTTCTAACAAAACATTCTTTTGGGTTTCGGAATTGTGAGTCAGTTAATAAATTATTTCTTCGTATCTTTTTTTATCTTCTTAGTCTAAGTTACCGGTGATGAATTTTATTACTGTGCCAAGTCCATCTATTAATCCACGTTTTTGTCTGATGCTATGCGTTTCGGGAAATAATTGAAATAGCAGCTGATCTGCATTATTAATATATTGTTTGAGAATTAAAAGATGATTGTTATGATTAATTAAAATGTCTTTTAAGTCTACAAAGTGTGTATGGCCCATTGGAAAGTTTTTGTTTTCTAAAAGGAAATTGACAATAGAAGGTTATTTTTAAGAGTTTGATAGTCAGTCAATAAAGGGGTGTAGTCAAGGATTTTTATTAAGGTCCATTCGGATTCCTTTAATAGGGCTTTACCTTTTTGTAAAGGGTATAGTCCAGGATTGTTGTTTAAATTCTCGATTGTTATGTCACATTTGAGGTGGTGCCAGCTGATGGCGAAGAAGATGATCGATAATGTCCTGTAAAATGCATCAGATCATTGGCATGTCTTTTTAATATGGTGGTTTTGTGTACGTGTTTAACATCGTACGTGTCACGTTCATAAATTTTGTCTACTATATAGGGGCCTATAAATTTAGGATCTTTTTTATTACCTGAGTTTGTCCTAATGTAAACTTGGTCTCCAATTTTGAATGATTTAGAGTCTCGGGATTTATTGAGTTTGTCGTTTCGTGCTTCTTTTGTGGAGCTTTGTTTATTTTGAAGAGCGTTGTAAAGATGTTTCATTTTTTCTCTGTAATTAACTACATAATTTTCGAAAAAATATTTTTCGTAGTCTAGGTCGAAAGAGTTCTTGTTGTCGGTATGTCCGAATACTATTTCGAAAGGCTATAATTTTAAATTTGAATGGATAGTATGGTTGTAAGCCATTACACAATATTGTATTTGCTTGTGTTCGGACATTTCTCCTAAAAGTCTATAGTGTTCTATTAATGTCGAATGAAAACGTTCTACTGGGGAATTTGATTCGTGATGATAAGGTGTTGTTGTATGCAATTGAATTTTATGTGCTTGTAAAAAGCTTAGGAAAGGTTGTTTATTAAATTCGCTATCTGTTATTAATGTGTTAGGGGCAGTAAAGGTTGTAATGAAAAAGAATAGTCCATCTGTCACATCGATCATGTTACTGGATCGTAATTGATAGGCTTGGGCGAATTTGGAAAGAGCGTCTATTAACGTTAAATATTTAATTCCTTTTATTTGAAATATATCCATATGAATTGAATGAAATGGTCGATTAAAAGTTGGAGTTAATTGTAGGGGTTGCTTTATGGGATTTCTGTTATATTTTTGTGTTCTACAAATTTGACAATTGTTAATAAAATTTTTAATGTCGTTGCTCATACCTTTCCAATAGTTATTTTCATGACAAGCGTCGAAAGTAGCAAGTATCGTGCGAGTGTTGATTAGACAAACGAGGGCGTAGCGAAGCGAAGCCCGAGTGGATCTAAAACACGAGCACAGATATTTGCACTTTCGGGCGAGTTATGAACACTATTTTTTAGACGACCACTCAAAGTAAATTCTATTTTTAAGAATCGTTTTTATTTCGTTTGCAAAATTGATCGTTATATTATTATTGGTACAATTATAAAAAATTAGAGCTTGTTGGAAGCAGAGCAACGAATAAAGCAAAAGCGTCTGGATTATTTGAATCACGGTCTGCGTAATTGTGACAAACGTCAAAGTGACGTTTGTCACACAATTAAGCAGGCCGTGATGAGGCCGTGATATGCATAACTTTGTGCCGTTACGATATGACTAGCACGATATAATATCGTGCTAGTGTATGAAATTGTCAACTTTCTGTAGTAGGCTGCTGTCGCGATAATGTTACTTTCATACGTGGTCGTCTAAAAAAATATTTTCTTTGTAGGTGTTCTATTGTTTTGGATATTCCTCTGTGATTCGTTTTACCATGGTGATAATTACTAATTTGGTTGTGTCGTTCTTCATGTTTAATTATGTATGTGACTTGTGTCGTACATCTGTGGAATTTTGGGGTGTTTTCATTTGTTATTGAACTGACATATTGAGAAAATTCTTGGTATAACCTATCGTTAGAGAAATAGTATAATAATGAGTTTTGGGTTGACAGTGTTCTATTAATAACTCATGAAATTTTGAATTTTTATTATTCGAGTTCATGAAAACTCAATAATGAATGTGTCCGTCGAATTTTGTGATTTGAATTTGTCTAGGCAAATTGGCTTCAATACATTCTATTTGTTTACTAAAATGTTGCAAAGGTTTGTCGCAAATATCTATTACGGGTATTGAACTTAATTGGGTGTGTACTGTGTCTACTAAAGAGTCGTTTTCATTATTTGATGGTGTTCTAATAATTGGTGTATGGAATAAATCTGATAAGCTTGGTGTCTCTGCACGATTCGGTATTATGCTAAAATTGTCTGGTACCGGTTCGGGTGTGTATAGTCGGTCAGAGTCGTTTAAGATTTTGTGGATGTCTTCAAATATATTATCGCCAATGCTTAAGGGATGAATTTGCATTCGAGAAAGAGCGTCTGCTACTTTATTCGTTTTTCCAGGTAAATACTTAATGTCAAAGTTAAATTCTTCTAGTTTTAAGGCCAATCTGGTAAGTTTTGAATTTGTTTTTTTAAGATTACGGAGCCAAATTTAGAGGTCTATGATCCGTGAAAAGCGTGAATTTAGTTCCAAATAAATAAGGTCGAAATTGTTTTGTAGCCAATATAATGTCTAATAATTCGCATTCTATGGTACTGTATTTTTGTCTCACTTAATATACGTGAGGCGTAACTAATGGGTTTACCATCTTGTGAAAGAACTGCACCAAGAGCATATTCTGCGGCATCAGTAGTGAGTTCAAACGGCTTGTTAAAATTTGTATATTGCAAAATTGGTTCGTTGGTTAAGAGGTTTTTACAATAATCGAATGAATCTTTGAAATTTTGGGTAAGAATAATTTTGTTGTCTTTCTTTAAGCAATAAGTGAGGAATTTAGTAATTTTTGCAGTCTTTTATAAATTTTCTATAGTATCCAAAAAGTCCTAAAAATGATTTTATTTTTCTTCTAGTGTTAGGTAATGGGCACTTTTTAATGGCTTCTATTTTAGAAGGATCTGGTTTTATTCCGTCAGGTGTTATTATATGGCATAAATATTTTACATTTTTCTGAAGAAATTCGGATTTGTCGAGTTGAATTTTTAAACTGGTGTTTTTACATGTTTGAAATACGTTTTTGAGTCGCTCGATATGTTGTTGTAACGAAGTCAAATAAACAATAACATCGTCGAGATATACTAAACATTGATTTGGTGTTAAACCTGTTAAAGCGGTGTTTATGGCTCTTTGTAAAGTACCTAACTTGAGAGTTTTTTAAATTGGAAGACATTCTTTTGAAATGAAAATGTCCTTCTTCTGTTGAAAAAGCTGTTTTTTCTTTATCTCGGGGGTCTATTTCAATTTGGTGAAAACCGTAGGCTAAGTCTAGAGTCGTAAAATAGTTTGCTCTGCCTAAATTATCTAAAACTGTCTCTATTCTGAAGGGAAATTTGTCGTCGATGGTCTGTTCATTAAGTTTTCTATAATCGATAACAATTCTCCATTTTTGCTTGCCTGAGGCATCACGTTTTTTTTTGGGACTACCCAAATTGGAAAGTTATATGGTGATTCGCTAGGTTCGATTACATCTTCTTTTAGAATTTTGTCAATTTGTTGCTTGACTTCTTGTCGGTGTATATGTGGATATCGGTATGTTTTGGTAAAAATCGGGGTGTCTGTTTTCGTTCGTATGCGGTGTTTGGTTAAATTTGTAGTCGATAGAGGAATCTCACGGGTATAAAATATTTCTTTATAATCTAACAAAGGTTTGTTAATAAAGTTCTTTCTTCTGGATTTAAATGATCTAGCCTTAAATTATCTTCTAAATTTTGAATAAGTATCTGTTTCTGTGGAGGGTTTGAATTAAAATGACTGTTTTTCAATTTTCTCTTTTGCAATATAGTCTTCTAAAATGAGAGGTGACGATATAATTAATGTTTGGGATGTATCTGATGTGTTTAATAAACTTGTTTGGAAACAGTTGTTTTTTAATGTAACTATTGTTGAAGGCATTATTATATTTTTGGTGAAATTTAGTTTAGGAGCTAATTTATATCCATCTTTTCCTACTGCGGGTAAAGTAACAAATTGTTCTGTTCGCGGTGGTAACGTAATGTGTCTTAAAATGTTCTTAGAGGGTTTAATTTTGGAAAAATTGCGCTGATTGCGTTTTTGTTCTTCTTGTTTTAATTTGGGATGGTTGTAGTAGAATGGAACTGTAGTTTTTTCAGTTTGAATATGCATCCATCGATAGTGGATGTTTCCAGGGACGTTAGCTAAGAGGTATGTGCCTATAGTCCTACATATTCTTCGTGAAAATCAAATAAATAGCAAAGATGTGTACCATCTTCTGAAAATAAATTTTGAATAGGTACTTCTGCTACCAAATTGTGATAAGTAGTTCCATGAGAAGTGGAAATTTCGAAAGGATGTTCATAAATTGAGTCGGGGAAATGTGTGTGTACAAATTTTGGTGAAAGAATGGTACGTGAACTGCCAGTATCGATTAGTAGTTTATCGTCAGTTTGAGGTATAATAATATAGTGTAAATTTGATTTTGGGTTTAATGAAAAAGTTTCTACCGAGGCATTTAACGAAAATTTACGGTTCCGTCGGGGTCTTCTTCATTATCTGAGTCTGCGTCTGGTAAAGAGAAAAAGTCTGTGGTTGGGTCTAATTCATTGAAATATGTGTGGCAATTATTATCTTTTGACATTTCGAATTTTTCGGGAGATTCCTCATTATGGTAAGGTTGTTAGTCATATTCGGGTTCACATTGTGATTGATTAGCGACATGTTTGTTAAACAATTCTTCGGAATGCAAATTTCTCGGTTGATTAGATTGTCGAATGTAGTTATTTGGTCTAAAATTGGGTTTATAATTTTTATTTTGGGTGCCTAACTGTTGTGAAGCTGGGCGTTTTTGAATGGTACTAGTTTGCATTGATTCGGGTTTAAAAGTTGGCTTAAAATTTGGATTTGGAGCAAATGCGTTTTGCGGATGTGTCACGTTAGATTTTTTATATGCTGGGAATCTAGAATTTGGAAATGGATTTTGATTGGTTTGAAATCTAGGATTCGGTTGAAATTGTGGTGGCTTTCGATACTTTTGTGAATACTTCGGAGAATATTGAGTCTTGGATGGTGTCTTAGATTGATTTTGTGGTGTAAATTTATTTTGTGATTAACTAGTATTATTACTAATCTTTCTATTATTCTCTATTAGTACTACATTTTTGTCTTGAAAGTAACGAATGTCTAGTTCATTTTTACAAGTGTTAGTGCTTGTTCTAAAGAATTTGGTGCACGACTTCTTATGAAGCTGCCAAGAGGTTCTAATAAACCACTTATAAAAACTTTTAAGGCTAAACTTTTTGAAGTTTGCAATTTATAATCTTTAATTCCTTGAATTTCATTTCTTAAAGATATTTTTGAATTTAAGATGGCTAAAAGGGATCTAATTTTATTGAAAAAGTCGATAGGGGTTTTTTTAAATTTTGTCTGAGTCTGAAAAGATCAATTTGAATGTTTAATTCGGAACGTTGGTCACCGAAATTATTTACTAAAACTTGTTTCAGTTCTAATCATGAAATGTACGTGTGTCCTGTCACTATTTCTAAGGCTGCACCTTTTAAACGGTTGCAAAGTTCGGCGGGGTTGCCGTGAAATGTTGGAATTTTATTTAAAATGCTGATATGGAAACCTAAAGGGTATCCATTAAAGACTTGTGCTGGAGGAACAGCTTGGTTTAA
This sequence comes from Agriotes lineatus, assembly GCA_940337035.1. Lineage (NCBI taxonomy): Eukaryota > Metazoa > Arthropoda > Insecta > Coleoptera > Elateridae > Agriotes > Agriotes lineatus. Next base: position 36,768 of record CALNHX010008434.1, on the reverse strand, counting down.
GTTTTGATTTTCATTTGCCATTGTTGAATTTGATATTAAACGGCCCTCTCCGTTAAAGTTATTCTATTTTGAGTTAATTTAGTTCGTGTTAAGTTATTTCGAGTTAAGTTACTTCGTGTTGAGTTATTTCAAGTTGTAACTTGACTTGTTAAATCGTTAAACTGTTCATATTCACTTTTAGATCGCTTTCAGATTCGCTTCTAGACAGTGACGTGTCTGTGTCAATCATTAACACTATGATTTTAAAAAATTGTTTATGTTAGTAAACAATGTAACCTACTTAAAATTAGGGGTTCCTAATTGAATTCAAGGTTCCTACGCATGGATGCAAAGTCGGTTGGCGAGTATTAAGTATACCTAACGTATACGCCAAAACCTCGTCTCGTTTGCAACCACCTGAGCTTATAATTAAAAATGTAAAGCTATGTTAGTAGCTGTTTAAAATATTCGTTTAAATTCACATAGCAAAATAATATGTGACGGAGTTGTTCCCAATGAACTGGATGTCTGCAATAGACGGGGTTGTTCCCAATGAACTGGATTGATCGCGATGATCGGCTCGAAAACTGCAACCAGCGGGCTTGACGCTTCGGCGATGATTGTCCTATAGTCGGCTCGAGGGTACAGGTGCGGTTGTAGATCTTCGGAGACAGGGATCTTGCAATTAAGGGTTGAAACCTACGGTGCAAAATTGGTTTTAACGGTCGAAAACTCTTTAGATCGTTGCAAATATCCGAAACACTGCACCAGTTATGTTTATTTAACGACGATTAGGGTTTTTAAAAAGCATTTATTTGTACTTAAAACACTAAACATATTACAGACGTCGGAGCTCTGCTCCACACACTTAATACAGGACAGACTAACCTGAGTGTCGAAACAGAACTGGATGCAAGAAGCATCTTAACAATAAGGAAAACTCTTATCTTAAAGAAATGCAAGCTAGTTTCCGTTCCCACAGGCGTTATCATAAAGTTCTAGGAACAGTATGCAGATCTAGCAGAAGCTCATCTTATCTCTAAGCTAGTAAGCGTTTCTAGACACGTGAGTTCCAGGCCTTGTTGATAATTTGTTGGGTTCGGTTTGTCCCTTCTTTGCCCATGTATTTTATCATTTCTGGTTTTATGATAAGATTTTAAAAATACATCTATATGCCAAAAAAGAATGTTCTGACTCAATAAACATAGGAGATACGAAGAGTTCCTTAATTCACCCCGAATCCAGATTTGCACCTGTAGGGGTTGATTAGGGCAAAACCGTGAAATACCTTTCTAGGTATTTGCGTTGACAATCTTTGAAAGTAAACATCAAGTCGCTATCTCATTGGGTCTAAGAGATATTGAGGAACTCGTGAAAACACACTTTACCCCTCGCGGAAACACTTATCACGATATTTCCATCGCTCCTTGCGTTACTCTGAGGCGAGTTGCGGTACTTTTTGTTACTGCCATTGTCCCTAAGCCGTAGGTGGCTACTGGTAGAACACCTGTGTCTTACACTTTAAGTTTTAAATTTATAGTTTTTTTTATTTCTTAAAATGTGTCCCAACTTTTCAAAAGCCGCCCACTTGAGTCCTATTCTTCGTGTTATTTCCGTGGTTTGATTTTATTTATTGATTTTGATGGGGTGACCTAGATAGATATTTTCGGATAGATTCTCAATTGGGTGTTTTTCAATGGCAATGTTTACGAGTATATCGACTTGGCTCATAGTTTTCGTCTTCTTTTCATCCATCTTTAGCCCGATTTTATTTGACGCATAGTTAAGTTCTTGAAACTCGTCACTGGCTAATGAAACGAGGTCATCGGCGAATTTTAAATAACTTAGGTATGAGGTATCAATTTTTATACACCTACTTTCCCAAGATAACGTCTTGAATACATTTTCCAAGACCAAAGTGTACAATTTCGGAGATATGGTGTCTCCTTGCCTAACTAATTTTTTTAATAGAAATTTTACTTGTCTTGGCACTCTCGTCAATTTTTATTTGTAATGATGTATTTACGCACATTTTTTTACATTAATTTTGTGTACCTACCTTGGACCTATCCTCGCCTGGTACATGGCTTCTAAGAACGCCTATACTTCAGCAGAGCCTTGTGGACGTCTATAAAGGCTAGGTGTATTGGTATGTTATACTCATTTCCTTTCTATCTTATATGCTAAAGCCTTTGCGTAAGCTGGTCTGCTTGACTGGTTGATAAAAGTAAAATATCGCGGTCAAAGATTTGCTAGTATTTTTATAAGAAGTTTGGAGATGTGCTATAAACTGGTTGGCCGATAGTATTCTATATCCAACACGCCGCGTTTTTTAAATAGCAACAGGCTTACAAAAACTTAATAATACCTGAATAGCTCTTTCTACAGCCTCCTCTCCCATTTTCAACATTTATGAGGCAATTTGATTTTCCCGGCAAACTTTCCATTACTAATTGCTTCAACATTTCTCTAAACTCTCCATTTGTAATTTCAGTTATGCCTTCAGATACTATATTTAGGATGTTTACATAGTGTGTATTCGTTTTTGTTTTCGGTTCTTGTGTAACGCCCCGTTTTAATAGCGCGTTCTAGCAATTCGCATCTTCTTTCGGGCCACCTTATATTTAAGTAATTTAGCAAAGCAAGCACCTGCAAGGCTTTTCAGGTCGAAGCGCGCTCGTTTGATTTTTCTTGAGTATGTTTGCTGGCAAGCAGTCGAGTTTCTCGATGATTGATTTTTCACGAAGCGCCTTTACGGGATCAGAAATTCAAGGAGCAGGCTAAGACCGCTCTTATTTAAGCAAAAGAAAACTGCTAGCGGCGTTGTTTTCTTCACGAAGAGCCGTAAATAGCTTTGGTAGGGATGCTTCTTCTAGTTAAACTTACTAAACATACTAATTTCGATATTTAGGCCGGTTCCCATGAGGCTTTCTTAAGATTATTCTACAGTTACGCAAGGCATAACTGGGCCTCCAATTTTTTCTCTTCTACGGGCGAGCTGGCTAGAAACTACAGAATGAACTACGCAGCGTTTTGCCGCAGTTAACTGCTCTCCTTGCTTGTGGCGTCCTTGGATTCTACGAAATGAAGCAGTCAAATCCTGCTTAGAAGTCATTTTGTCAAGGAACATACCAGGATCTTCACCCTCACTATCGCTGGACATAACATCGAACCAAAAAGTAGGTCCATACATTCCTTAGATTGTTCATCGAAAAAGGCAGGATCCTCAAATATACTCAGTTCTTGCTAAGGCCTTATAATATCCAACTGAAGCTTGTTTAATTACTCCTTATAATCAATCAGTTTTTAACTCTAAAAGCGTGAGTGATTAATCGTTTCAAAATTGGTGAAATACGTATATACCAAAACTCACTTCCGCCGCATCCTTTGGACTTGAGCCCACATATCAAAAGCGATATCGACAGGTGGCGATCCTGAGTTGCACCCCGAGCTATTAATTAGCATATCTTCTGACTACAGTACTTGGAAGTTGATTCCTATTTGTTGTTTACGTATTTGTTAGGCAATTGTCCTACAAATCTCATGTTGCTGAGACTTTAGCCTTCATGGCTTACGTATATAATTCATATGTTACTGCCATTACTTGGGTGTGATTGAATGCCCCTATTTCTGATAATATTTTTGTGTTCTTTCGGCAATCCCTTTACCTGTTCAATTTATATAGGTAGGCAGCGAACCACTAAAGGTAGGTGGGGTCTTATAAATTAGCTAGATTTGTTTTTATGTTGTGAGTAACGACATTTTCATAATTCTACTGTTCAATTTTAAAGCCTGAAGGATTTTTGCCTAGTCCTTACACCACGCCATATTTTACCGAGAGTTCTTGAGCTAGCCCAGGCAGTGTCCACCTTTCGTTTAAGGAAGCGGTACACTGGAGCAATCAATTTATATAACTTTTTGTAGAAATCTGCAATTATCTTGATGGTCTCTTTTTTCTCGAACACAATTGTTTCTTGTTGGTTTTTCATTGTTATTATATGCGCTTTTCCAGTTGATAGTTTTAATTTTAGCACTTTCATATTGCAGTTGTCCTTAATAGTACCCTGTATCATCTTGCTATTATACGTTTTGATATTCTTGCAAATTTATTTCTGTTTTTTTGTTCGTTTGATTTCTTTATCCAGAACTCTATGATATTCTGCTGTTAGATGTGCTCTTCTTCTTTGTTCCTGTAGTTTAGCCATGCTTTGGCACTCGACTTGATTGTATCTACAAGTTCATTTAGGTTTAGGTTGGTTAAAGTGTTACGATTCGATTGCGCCCCTATTAACTTCGCAGGTCTGTAAGCGCAGATTAGGTCACTAACAAATGATTCAGTAGGTTTCAGTTAATTTTTCAATTTCTCTTCATATTTTTGTTCTTCCCGTTTTATTGCGCCACCTGTTTGAAATTGGGGGCCTCTACGTCATTTTATTTCACTATAGTCTAGTATTTATCAATATTTCTGCTATGAGTAATCTATGGTCGCTCCCTGTATTGAATTTGTTTAGGACGAAAACATTTTAGCATATTTGGTTGTTTTTTTTTTAGATTACGTAATCAATTTCATTTTTTACCGAATGATTCCAGGTTCACCTTCTGTGATCGAGTTTCTCAAAGAGCGTATTCATGCAATATAGATTCCTCTTCCTTAGAAAACAGCAACAAGGCCAAATCTGCCGAAGTATCCTCGTTCTCAAGGTACTCAAACAACACGAGCCACCAAAGAGCATGACCATCGCGCGGTTTCTTGTTCGAGTTCACAAGGTGCAAGGCACATTAAGCTACTGGCGAATCCAAGGGGGTGTCAATGCTGTCACTTAACACCCCCTTGGGCCTCTCTAAAAAATGTAATCGGATAAAAAGTTGACTGATTTGTTTTAATTATAAACAAAATGCACCCTTATAGCATCCGCTCGTAAATTGGACTTGCCGAATGCTTTTTCAACGTTTTTCATTTCTTGTTAATTCCAATAGGCGCAAATTTGCCCTCACCCCTCAGCGTTGGTGGGGTTTTCGTCTCTCTTCGATGCCGGTTCTGTGACCTGTCTAGTGTTTACCAGTCTGCACTAGACAAAACAATGAACTGCACCTGGTGCATAGTTATCGGAGTATTTTTAAATGTTGCTAATAATATAATGTTCTCATTGTTTGTTTTAAATTGTACAACTAATTAGTCAAAGTTTAAAATTTCCAAAACCTGCAAAATTTCAATTTTAGAGTTAAGGAATCGTATATAAAGCCATGCTTATTTTATAACATTTCGCGTGAAAGCGAACACGTACATACTTGATTTTCAAGTAATTGACATTTATACAGAGATCACAAGCATTCCACAAAATAGGGCATTTCCTAACTGGTTTTATAAATTGGTACTGAAAATGTATTCTTTTTGGTTTATTTAATTTTTTCAAAAAAACAAAAAACATTAGACACCTTTATACAAAAACTAAAAACCACTGCTCTTCATGTTAATCAGGATAAGACGGTAGAAATTAAAAATTCAGAGAAAGCAGATGATTTTTCAACAAATTCCACAGAAACTGAAACTGCATCCACTTCTATTCCCGCTAATAATGGGGAGATTGAAAGTTTGTCAAACGACATCGGAGATTATTTTGACAGCACTGATAGACTTCTTGTGAGTCTTTCTAATTTAAAGAAAAAAAAATAATTAAGAACCCTTACGTTCCCCAAAAAACGTGCGTATTTCCTTTCTCGGAAAAAAATTACGTGTGAACGTAATTAAAATACATTTTAATATTAGTTATGTGGATAAATATACTTGGCTTGTATATTCGTATATAAAACAAGGCATTTTCTGTCGGTTTTTCTTGAAATGAAGCATGTTAAGTGGCTGAAATCGGGTTTTTTATGAAAAATAATTGAATTTAGAGGTATGAGGTAACATATGAGAAGAAGCTCATTAACAGCGCTTTTCAAAAATTCATACAAAAAAAAACTGAAGCTATTAAATTTGTTAATGTGCAGTACCATGTATATTAGTAATAACCAGAACCATCATTTTCCACTGAAAAGGCAGTTAACGATAAGCGTACTTTTTGGTAACGTTCTTCAATTTCAATTCTCTTACAGCAGCCTGCTGAAATTCAATTCAGCATTTTTTGCATAAAATCGTTGATATATATCTCCAAAACAACTGACATTAGACCGATACAGTTTGATATAAAATTATCAGTATTTCAATGCAGAACTTTCAAGTTACCTAAATATAGGACATTCCATTTAAAAAAAAGTAAGTTTAATTCGCCTCACTTTCTTGAGCTACCGTGTACAATCAAAACACCTTTAGTAATATGCACCACCTTCGTACTTACAAATTTTATACACACAATATTTATGTAACTCTCATAGTTTTAGAAATATCTTCGAATTCCCCCCCCCCCCCCCATCGTTGCCAGATCCTGTATATAGTTTACTTTTCTTTTAGCATAGCTAGAAAGGTTTATTGTTCCTTCTTTTAAATAGTGTAAAGTTTACTTTTTTTAATTTTTATATAACCTATATAGCTAACATAGCGGTTCAATATTATCTTTTTAAGTAGAGTGTTAATTTAACTGTCTTTTATTTGTTGAAATCGAAAAAAATCAAATATGAAAAATGTATTTTTATTTTTTACCTCTTTTATTCTAAATATCTACCTAGTATAATCCCATAGTAGGCATTACCTAACTAAACTATTAGTTTAGCCTTATTGTTCAATCTACAAAAATTAGTTGACCCCCCCCCCCCCCCGCCCCTGGGAAGTCTCTGGATCCGCATATGCATTAATCCAGAGAATGTTGAGTGTTCATTCACAAATACTACGCGGTCCAAGCCGAAATTCTATGTTACGGAGAATAAATTTAACACTATTTTTTTCAAATCTTGAAACTGAAAAGTTGTGACATGTCTAGCTGCAGAAACTTGACAAAAGGGAGACATGCATATTAAAGACATGACACGTTGATTATTATGTTTATGACGACAGTGTAAAGGCCACGTCTCTGATTCAAATCTTCTATCAAGTCTAATTAATGATTTAGTTGCAGCTGATATTGATGTTACTGGCTAGAATCGGTGAATGATGTGTAGTGTAGCACTAGTAAATTAAAAAGTGTGCAGTATATGTACCAAACTGCAATAAACCACTAGAACGAATTTAAATGACTTATCTACAAATATTTTCCTATAAATATAAGAATAACTGACCTCCATTTGGCACCTAATTGGACAGCTACGGCGGGTAGGTACACAGATTTCTTGCAAAATCCATACCAGGTCTGAAACGCTTCTCGCGTTGGATCAGCCCTGGGGAAATCTCTGTGTATTAAAGAGATTTTGGCAAGACAGAGTTGGCGCCACATCGGATATGCCCGTCGAAATACAGGATTTGTACGTCACGGGAAGCCCACAATGACCAATGGCGAACATGTGAGATAGTAGTCGCTAAAGTGACATTCGGCTGGCTTAGTTCTGTCTCCCTGTAACTTATTGCTCACCCTTTCCGAAGTGTTCGTATCGTTGACAGTTGACAAGTCTAATAACCCAAGTAACAATTTAAATGCTATTTAACATGGTTCTTATTTTATGGAGGTTTTATAAAGGATGTTTTTAGATTAATTAGTTTTAAATTTGGTTTATTGAAGGCTAAATATATTTCTAGAGTATAAATATTTATTAAAAAGCCTTGTAGTGTACTTTAAAACTGAAGCATAAAGCGTTTTGGTCTTTCTCTAGTTATAGTTTTGTAGAAGTTTTATTATTACTGTTCACTGTACTTTATAAAACTCTCTGGTTTTGATACAACATTCGACCACAAATTTGCTTTAATCACGTAGGTATAAACTTGTTATGTCTTAAAACTGTTTTAAAAATGATTTACAAAATACTCTTCTAGGTATCCTAAGTCTTATTTTAAAACCTTTTACACTTAAGAAATTGTAACCTTGTTAACGGGCACAATAAAGCAATAATGTGTGCATTAAATGCTTCTCAAGTCTTATTGGAGTGGAATGTACTTAAATAAAACTAAAAGTTCTTAAAAAATTAGGTTAAGTGGCAAGCGTTAGTGGCTGCATACTGATGCAAAGTGCATAAAATCATGTCACAATTAGAAGCTATTGGTAACTGAAAAAAATTTTTAAAAAATTGTCTCTTCAACTAACCGTTTTTGTAGAATTTGTAATTTTTGAAAAATTTTGACAAATGCTTAAAAATTAAAAATCAAATTTTTGGCTAATTATAAGATCACTGTAAAAGGAAGTTGTGTGAGTGTATCACACCAGATTTTCTGTATCAGAATGTTTCTCCATTAATCTAAGTTGATCTTCAGCTTCTTTCGTAGTGGTAAACTCTCTTTTCTTTAAACAAGTCATTTTATCCCGGGTAGAATTAGGCTGTGCGTTTTCTTGGTGGCTTAATTTGTTAGCAAGTCTACTAGGTTTATTAGGCCATCTTAATACCCCATTTTCTTCTGATATAGATGGGAAAATGGATAAACAAACTTCGCCGTCTCCAATGGTTTGCACAATTTTAAACGGCATGGTCTCGAACCCAAACCGCTTACAAATGCACCTCAGCCTTCTACCCCTGTAACTTCGCCCCCGTGCATCGCAGACGCAAAATCTAGAGCGTACGATGAGCGTTGATTCATCCTCTTTCCAACTAGCCCCAAATCACATTTGGATCTTTCAAAAAGTATGCGATGTAACAGCACCGAACGTTTTCGTGACCAAAAAATCGTGTTAACCCCCGCATTTCACCCCCTCGAATCGTACATTTTCACAATCTCTCTAGAAAGTTGGCTCTTGACGAGATTTTCAAAATTACACCAACATTCACCTGCAATACGTACAACTTGCAAAAATTCGCGAAAACTGCGCATTTTGCAAGCGTCACACAAATCGCTAGAAGAGCCCCGTACTAGCGTCACATTTCCAATTCATTAAACGTTTTCAATGTTAAAACATTTAATAAAGACATAATGCCAAACATACCTGCAAAGTTCTACTCCATAGCAGATCATTACGTACTACAATTTTGAACCCTCTCAGCATCTTGTGCAAGTTATTTTGAAGGATTTCTAAGAATTAAATGCCATCCGCTAGGCGGCTCCATATGTTATTGTTTATAGTTTACTTTGTTGACCCCTGAAACGTGCTTTAATAGCAAATATAAATGAAGTAAAGATTACTGCTTTTATTAGGAGAAATGGGGCAGTATAAAATCGGGATTACATGAGAATAGATCTTGAAGTTGTTTAGCCGGTATGTATCTTTAGTTTTGAGTTAATTGTTCAATAACTACATTTTAAAAGGATTTGTTGATTGGGGAGCTTTTACAGTGTCTAAACTAAATCACTTTGCATTTTCCGTACATATACATATGGATCTGTATTTATATTTTCAAAGTCCCCACCAATATTTTCTATTACATTCTCTTACAATCTTTTGTTAAGTTTTAGTACAAACATCTGGCACTAATTCAAAACCTGCCAGTGGCCACCAATATTATTCATGTTAGAGAAAAATACAATTCGACATTCCGTTAGCATCACACCATTTAATATATACTTGCAAATTTACAATTTCACAAAAAGTCAGACTCAAACAAAATAGCAGATTTTCTTTATTTAACAATTGAGACAATAAGGCAAAACATTGCTTACCCCACCCACCCCTCACAGCCCCGAATTCTCTTTTCTCTTAAAAGTTACAATGTACCAGTAGAATGTCTCCAAACAGCGAACGTCACACAAATTTTAATTTTAAGGTTTTTCGGATAATTATAACGTTCTCCCCATTTGTAACCCCCAAATCCACCTGGGTTGCAGAAGCCCCACATCCCGCATTCTAAAAAATACAATCGACAAGTAGAACATCTCCAAACAGCGAATGTCACACAAATATTAATTTTATGGTTTTTCTGATAATTATAACGGTTTTCCCCATTTTGCAACCCCCAAATCCAACTGAGCCGCAAAAGTCTTAAAACCCCACAGATTCATCCACATACTGCCAAAAACAAAATTCGACATTTCTTTCTTTCCCCCTATTTATGCGAACATCCAATTTACTACAAACGCACCTCAGCTTCATACCCCTGCAACTTCGCCCCCGTGCATCGCAGACCCCAAAAACCAGCCAGTACGATGAGCGTTGGTTCATCCTCTTTCCAACTAGTACCAAATCACATTTAGATCTTTCAAAAAATAGACGATGTAACATCACCGAACGCTTTCCCCCGTATTTTCTCCCCCTCGAATTTTACAGTTTCGCAACCTTTCCAGAAAGTTCGCCCTTGACGAAAGCTTCAAAATGACACCAACAATATTCACCTGCAATATGTACAGCTTGCACAAATTCTTAAAAACTGCACATTTTCCAAGCGTCACACAAATCGTTAAAGGAGCACCGTACTAGCGTCACATCTCCAATTCGTTAAACATTTTCAATGTTAAAAATCTAAAAATTTATTAGTAGACAAATCAACGTCATCAACACAATAAAAAAAGTCATCCCATACTGTTTGGTATTTAGCTTTTAATCATGTTAGTTTAGTTTATTTCATTCGTAATTCTTAATACAAGTAAATAGCTGTACATAAATTTAGTGTAGTTTGTAATTCTACCTAGCGGTAAGTGTACCCACTATTGGTGGAACGTCGAGTTATGGGGCTTACTGTCCCCTCTCCTGCCACCCCTAAATGTTGGGTCAGTGGCCCACATAGCAAATGATGAATTTAAGACGAGTTGGTGAACGGTCGGTCAACTGATCCCGTTTTTCATTATTTGTGTAATCGCTCGTGTTTATCGTTTTGTGCTCCTGGAGTCACGGGTCAATCGACGTGCCACCCCACATGAGCCATCCTGTATGTCCCTCCAAGGTAAGTCCCTGTACGAATTTCTACCTTGCGTGGGTATTATCGAGTCTTATGCTCTCCGTTTAGGTAGAATTAATTTAGATATTAATTGCCCTGGAGACAGATACATTTCTGGTCCTTCGAGCCGGATCTAATCAATTGAGATTATCCGTTTTTTGTGTAGTAGAAACGCGTCAAATTTGTCGAATTTTCCAAATTTTGATATCGTTTATTTTCCAAATTCAAAGCTCCAGCGCAGGTACAGCTATTTACGAGTTATTATTGATTTAACTTTATTGTTTCGTGTATATTGCGTATGTCGTTACGTTTTGCCGTCCCACATATTAATTTTATGCCTAATTTGGTCCGCATCTTTGCATCCATTGTCGCTCGTTCTCGGAATTTCCTAGTTTGGTTGCGCCGGGCATATGGTCAACAAGTGACCATCGTAGAACGGTTGGGTTTTATTGCTTTTGCCTTTATTGCTGTGGCACTGCAGGCGGCTGCCGATCCTCAAAGTTTTGGATTTTGGATATAGCCTTCTGTCGCATACTTCCGTCGCCGCTTACCAATAAATCATGGCCAATCAGCTTAAAATGAATTTGGCACTCCGCAGTACTTTAATTAATCAATTATTGGAAATCCGTGACCTAGCTTCTTCATCTCAGGAAGAAACCGCGTTACGTCCGTTATTCAAACGACGACTTGACAGGGCAAAGTCGATTTATGATGAATTTCAACCCTTGCATCGCGCAATTATTCAAAATATATCCACTCAAGCTAATCCGGACCTAGCATCCGAAGAGGCCATTAGGAAACAATTTGATGATGCCTTTAATAGTATTGAAGCTATTTATTTTTCTTTGTTTCCTGATAATGAATCGTCCCCGAGTTTTAGCAATCTTAATGACAATTCTTCGAATCGTAGCTTCAATCATTCTAATAACGTCCGTTTGCCGAAACTGGAACTCCCGATTTATTCCGGCGAGTATAGTCAATGGACCGGTTTTATCGAATTATTTCGAAGTGCAATACATACTAGATCTGATTTGTCTGACATTCAAAAACTGCAATACCTTTTGAGTTGTTTACAAAATGAGCCATTAAATCTTATTAAGTCGTTGCCTTTGTCAGGAGATAATTATAAAATCGCGTACGATACACTCGTCGACCGCTACGATGATAAGCGTAGATTAGCTAATCACTATTGGACATCAATTAATAATTTTCCAAAATTGAAAGCAGAATCCGCGAAAGACCTGCGAAAACTCTTTGACCACGTTAAAGAGAATCGTTTGGCCCTTAAGGCTCTAAACATTGCTAATTCGTTAGAGGACTTTATGTGGTTTAGCATCCTTTTAGATAAGCTTGATACAGATACGCGAAAATTATTTGAATCGGAGATTAGGTCTAAGGCATCGGACATTCCAACGCTAAAACAATTAGAAGATTTTATTGAAAGTCAATGTCGCGTCTTGGAAAGTGTTGATAACTCAGCCAACAAAGGGTTCAAACACCTGTTTGCAAAGCCGTCTACTAAATCGGCGTTCTTAGTAAATAAATCCGCGAATAATAAACTTACTTCAGGTAGCGAAAACACTTCGAAATGTCTGATTTGTCAATTGACACATACAGTTTATGCGTGCCCTGTGTTTGCGGCAAAAACGCCACACGAGCGATTTGAAATGGTCAAATCGCATCGTCTTTGTTTGAATTGTTTGCGCTTTAACCATATGAGTAATTCTTGTCCATCAAAATCAGTATGTAGAAACTGTCGCAATAAACACCACACGATGCTCCATTTTCCGGCAAGATCCCAAAGTTCGGCGAATGCTGAGGTCGGTGTAACTGTTCCACCCCCCGAGGTGCAAACGAGCCTAACCGCTTGTGCGAGCGTATTGTCGTGCGAATCGGTTTTACTTTCTACGGCTATTGTGGAAATTCAAGACGCTCTCGGTAATTTTCAGAAGTTGCGCTGTCTCATTGATAATTGTTCACAGGGTAGCTTTATCACGCAAAAGGGTTTAAGGCGCTTGGGATTAACACTTACACCATTTAAAACCGTTATTCAGGGTATTGGTTCAGAAACCTCTGAAAAGGCCTTGCTTTCTGCAGGTTTTGCAACATGTTGTCTTCGTCCTTGTTACAGCAATAAGCCGGTGCCTGTATTTAGCATAAAGGCCCATGTAATCCCTCAAATTGCCGGGAATATACCTGCGAGTTCCATCGACCCTTCTAAATGGAATCATATTTCTGGCTTAGTATTAGCTGATCCCGAATTTTATCGGGCCCGTCAAGTAGACTTATTGCTAGGTGCCGATATATATGCACACGTGATTAAACCTGGCGCAATTTTGAGTACGTCCCAAAATGAACCCGCAGCACTTAACACGGTCTTCGGTTGGGTTGTTAATGGATGCGTTGGTCCCGCGTCGAACGCAGTTGCTAAAGCTTATCTGACATCGGTCGAAATTCCAACCCTCGATGACACATTGAAAGCGTTTTGGCGAACAGAAGAACCCCCGCAGATATCTACGGTCGACGCCGCGGATGCCATTTGCGAGTCGTTATATTCATCTACGGTATCCCGTGATAGTACTGGTCGATATGTCGTTTCGTTGCCGTTCAAGGTGCAAAATCCAAAATTTCCCAATTCGCGCGATATCGCCTTAAGGCGGCTGCAATTGCTCGAAAATCGCCTTATGCACAATCCTTCTTTGAGAAGGGAATACGTCAACTTTATGGACGAATACATTAATACAGGGCATATGGTCCTCGCATCGGCGGATCCTCGTCCCGATAAATGTTATTACATTCCACATCATTGTGTGACGAATTCAAAATTCCGTGTAGTTTTTGATGCCAGCTCGAAAGCTTCAAATGGCTTATCGCTAAATGACACATTGTATTCTGGGCCAAAGTTGCAGCAAGACATAGTCTCTGTGTTATTAAACTTTCGCGCTCATAATGTAGTAATAACTAGCGACATTAAGCACATGTTTCGCCAAATAATCGTCTCGACTACAGACTGTGATTTTCAACGTATTCTATGGCGCTCTTCCATAGATCAGCCTGTAAAAGAATATATCTTGAATAGGGTCGCATATGGAGTTACTTCATCTCCGTTTCTTGCAATTAGAACCCTTATTCAATTAGCGGATGACGAGCAACACCGGTTTCCCCAAGCAGCTTCTGTCATTCGAAGAGATATCTATGTCGACGATATCGTCACTGGATGTTCCTCCGTGGCTGAGGCCTTAATCCTACAGGATCAACTGATAAAGTTGTTGCGTTGTGGCGGATTTGAATTAAGGAAATGGGCTAGTAACTCTCCAGCGTTAACCAACCACCTAGACCCCACGCATCTGGTAGAGAATATGGTATCTTTCGATTCCGGTGAACCTTGCTCCCCTTTGAAGATCCTTGGCTTACAATGGTCCCCATCAAGTGACAGTTTTAGATTCAAGGTTGAACCTATTGATCGTCCCTGTTCCAAAAGGCACATCCTATCGGAAGTCGCAAGGGTCTTCGATCCCATCGGTTTCTTAGCGCCGTTAACGTTCTTTTCGAAGCGGCTTATACAACACTTATGGTGTCTAGGATTAGGATGGGATGAATTGCCTCCCTCGGAAATAATTGATCGTTGGGAATTATATAGGTCGCAATTAGTGGACATAGCTCATATCAAAATTCATCGCCAATTAATTCCTGCGAATTATGTCAACTGTGAGTTGCACGGGTTTTCTGACAGTTCAGAGGCCGGTTTTGCAGCGATAGTGTACCTTCGATATGTAATCGGTCCGAATGAATCAGTAGTGAAGTTTATGATGGCTAAAACGAAAGTTGCCCCCTTACAACGGCGCCCAATTCCTCAATTGGAATTATGTGGGGCGCAATTGCTAGCCAAACTTATTTCTTTTATTTGCTCGTCCTACTCGTCGTTTGTTAGCTTCGCCGCAATTTATGCGTGGACTGATTCTACGATAGTTTTATCATGGCTTCATTCGTCTCCGCATCGGTGGAAAACATTTGTTAGCAATCGCGTTAGCTACATTCAAGAACGCGTACCAGCATCTTGTTGGCGCCATGTTCCTTCCGCTGATAATCCCGCGGATTGCGCATCCAGGGGACTTCTTCCTCGGGAATTGCTGAACCACCCCTTATGGTGGAGCGGCCCTTCTTGGCTTTTAAAAAATTCTGACGAATGGCCTACCCTAAACGATCAAAACTCCTTGGACATGGAAGCAGTTTTACGCGAAGAACGCAAACTTGTGTTGATGGCAACAACCGTGAACGATGAGCCATTCAATCCATTTAATTGCGATCAATTATTGTCTCGATTTTCATCGTTACGGAAAATAAAAAGGATCATTTCCTATTGCATGCGGTTCGTGCACAACTGCCGCAACGCTACTACACGGCGATTCGGGTCCATCACTGTAGGTGAACAACAAAGGGCCCTAAATCTATTAATTAAGCATGTTCAGCACATATCGTTTCGTGATGATATTCGAAGATTGAATTCAAATCAGCAATGCTCCAAGCCAATTAGAACACTCGCTCCATTTCTTGATTGCGAAGGAATTGTCAGGGTGGGCGGTCGTTTAGCTCATGCTAATATTTCCTATGGCAGTAAACACCCTTTTCTATTACCCAAGAATCACAAGCTGACCGAGCTGATTATAAGTCAATTCCACGAAGATTATTTCCATCCCGGACCTCAGACGTTACTTTATTTATTGAGGCAACAGGTTTGGATCATAGCTGCTAAAAGCGCAATCCGTCGTTGTGTTTCGAAATGCAATCGCTGTTTTCGCTTTAACCCCCAATCAGTCACACCTCCAATGGGGAATCTTCCCGCTACCCGGATTACCCAAATTAAACCATTTGCAGTCGTAGGAGTTGATATGGGTGGCCCATATCACATCAGGTTAGGTAGACGTCGGGGTCTTGCGCCACAAAAGGCTTACATATGTTTGTTTGTATGTTTTGCTACTAAATGCCTGCATCTAGAATTAGTTTCGGAATTATCAACCGATGCATGTCTGGCAGCGTTGCGCAGGTTCGTCGCTCGGCGGGGCCGTTGTTCCTCCATTTTTAGTGATTGCGGAACTAATTTTATCGGTGCCAATCGAAAAATTATTAAATTCATTAAGGACGCGGTCGAGTATGAAAACATTTCCTGGTCATTTAACCCCCCTTCGGCCCCTCACATGGGAGGGGTCTGGGAAGCAGGAATCAAGTCAGTGAAGTCCCATCTGGTTAGAGTGATAGGCGATCAAATTCTGACCTACGAGGAATTTCTCACGGTACTCGTACAGATCGAAGCTATTTTAAATTCTCGACCCCTGTGCTCGCTTAGTGCAGACCCCAACGATCTTGCAGTGTTAACACCGGGGCATTTCTTAACTCTCGAACCACTTTCCGCTGTCCCAGACGAAGATCTGACCAATTTAAAAATCAATCGTCTGGATCGATGGCAATTGCTCCAACGCATGCACCAGGATTTTTGGCGGCGATGGCATTCGGAGTATTTACAAACACTCCAACAGCGTTCGAAGTGGTTAAATCCCACCAAAAACCTGGAACCGGGGCTAGTAGTTCTGATTAAAGACAATTCCGCTCCGGCTCTGCAGTGGCGTATCGGCAGGGTGGAAAAGGTGCATCCTGGTATGGATGGAGTGGTGCGAGTAGCCACGGTTAAAACGACCAGTGGTAGCTTTCAGCGCCCGGTGGTTAAATTATGCCCTTTGCCCTCCCAGTAACCATCACCGATCTCGGGTAGAAAAATGCATGGCCTTTTTGGTGGGCGGAATGTTTGGTATTTAGCTTTTAATCATGTTAGTTTAGTTTATTTCATTCGTAATTCTTAATACAAGTAAATAGCTGTACATAAATTTAGTGTAGTTTGTAATTCTACCTAGCGGTAAGTGTACCCACTATTGGTGGAACGTCGAGTTATGGGGCTTACTGTCCCCTCTCCTGCCACCCCTAAATGTTGGGTCAGTGGCCCACATAGCAAATGATGAATTTAAGACGAGTTGGTGAACGGTCGGTCAACTGATCCCGTTTTTCATTATTTGTGTAATCGCTCGTGTTTATCGTTTTGTGCTCCTGGAGTCACGGGTCAATCGACGTGCCACCCCACATGAGCCATCCTGTATGTCCCTCCAAGGTAAGTCCCTGTACGAATTTCTACCTTGCGTGGGTATTATCGAGTCTTATGCTCTCCGTTTAGGTAGAATTAATTTAGATATTAATTGCCCTGGAGACAGATACACATACAATATGTGAAAGAATATTGGAAAGTTTATGATAATCAATGGTTTTTTTCCTACTGAAATTATCTTTCTCGCCATCAGTTACTATGTTGCCATTCAAATTTAGGTGACAAACAACTGGATAGTGATCAGTAATACTAGCTTCTAAAATGCCTCCAAAAAAGGAAATTTTGCGCGTACTATAGCTATTACATTAAAGGAATATATGATCAATGCATGTACTAGAGTTTTTCGATACTCGAGTAGGCTTATTAATTAAAAATTTGAATCCTTGTCCTGCTAACGCACTCAAGTAATACGTTCCAGCTTGGTTAGGGTCAATAATGTTGATATTAATATCGCCAATAAAAATTTCAATATTTTTATTAAGAGTTGCCAATAAACTGATCAACTCATTACTGAAAATGATTTCATTACTTGCGTTAACCCTATAAACGCCAGTAATGCCATACCTGCACCTATTAAGCTGAAGAGTTAATCTCAAAAAAAATATCGGAGAACTTGTGTTTCTGAACTGACACAACAGTAATTTTGTTACTAACGTAAATGATTAAACCATTATTTTAATTAAAGTTACCTTCAGTCTAGTATGTTAAGTAATTTGGTAGCCTGACTGAATTAATATTAGTTATTTTCCAGGTCTCCGAAAGAACAATTATATCAAAGTCAAGCAAGCCACTTAGTAAACTAAAAGAGAATCTGCATTCTTTGCCATACTTCTTATATTCGCGTGAAATAGACTAAGTCAACCCCTTACCACAATTAAAGTCCACCAAAAATGTGTTATAATGATCAGTGCTATTAAATTGAATAGTTTGAAGTTCATCAGATCAAAAAAGTGTTTCTCAACACACAAAAAAAGACAGGTAAGGAAAGAAAATAAAATTGATAGTATTGCAGGCAATTAAAGCCAAAATTAAATTGCATAATGCGGTTGCCGCACCTCGCTAATTAAATAAATTGTTTTAATACATCGATTACAATAAAACAAAACAACTTCCAAGATTAATGAACTACACTACCTGCGATTCATGCAACTGGTCGAGGTCCAAGTGATTCCTTATCACACAGAGCTTGTTGTGATCAGCATAAATGACCCAATCCCTGGTCCAAACGTTTTTGAAAGAAAATAGAGCAACTGCTTCCTTGTGCAATTTCATCCTGGCTTTAGTTAGATCTCCTTTAATTTGTATTTGTATTTTTATTCATCATAATATACACCGTGGTGCTTAGATATGTCACAATTCCAGTTTAAATGTAAAAATATAAAAATAAAAAAAAATACAATGCATTTACAGAAATAGTCAACTACAGTAAAATACAGTAACAACAAAAATACTAAAGTCAATAAAACAAGACAGTCTTAATTTTCAACAAATCTGAAATCGGAAAGTTTATAGTAGACATTGTCCAGAAGATGTTTTTTAAGCTTAACTTTGAAGAGTTTTGTTGGGACATTTTTGAGAGTACTAGCAAGCGAATTAAATAATCCTATTCCGAAATTATTTCGTTTAGTGGACGTTAGTCTCTGCTGCGGAACCTGTATATCGCCTCGACTGCGGGTGTCGTAACCATGGGCATCGCCGTTTTTTGTATAATCGCCATAATGTTCTTTTATGTGTAATAGATTACAATATAGTATTGCTGACGGCAGCGTTAATATGTTATATTTTTTAAACAATGGTTTACAACTGTCTAACTGACTCGCTTCCGCCAACACTCTCAAGGCTCTTTTTTGTACAATGATTTTTTTTTTAATATGTGTAGAGGTACCCCAGTTTATTAGACCGTACGTCATTGCACTATGAAATAATGCTTGGTATGCAGTAATGGCAGCATCTAAGTTTACTCGATATTTTATTTGTCTAATTACATAAATTGTTCTTGATAACTTAATTGAAAGATTGTCAACATGTGCTTGCCAATTTAGTTTGTTATCCAAGGTAAGGCCTAAAAATTTGACGGTTTCACAGATATATTGTTTATTTGAAAATAGTAAAGTGGTAGTTTTATTTTGGTTTAAACAAAGCTTATTTGCCTGGAACCAATCTGAGGCTTAATAATAATAATAATAATAATAATGTCTTTATTCTATTTAACAAATAATACATTATCATAGTGTTAAATAAAACACAGGCGAAGTCCAGCTCGACAAAAATTGTCAGCTGCTCTAGTACTTAACCCGCAAATAATTTTACTAGTATATAAAAACTTAAATATATAATGTAACGACCTGATTCCGACATAACACCCGTGCCCGCCAGAATAAAATAAAATAAAATGTCAGACAATGGTTGATAGTAGATAAATGGTACAACTTTTGTATTTTGTTATGACAGTAACTCACCTGCACTGCCCGCTGCTAAGCAAATCCTTTATGTTTTTCCTAAAAGTAGATAAAGGACTACTGAAAATATGAAAAGGAATGTTGTTGATGCATTTAACCGCACAGTATGAATAAGACCGCTTGAAAATTTGTTTTCGGTGTGATGGTACCGTGAGGAGGCCCCTGTATCGAAGATTTAGATTGTGTATCTCAGTGCGATATAATAATTTTTTATGCAAATACGGTGGAGTTTTTAATATTACTATTTTACGATAGAGACAAGCACGATGTAAATACCTTCTATTACTCATATTCAGCCAATCTACATCTTTTAGTTTGTGTGATATTCTTTCATATTTACGTATTCCATAAACTAATCTTAAACAAGAATTCTGCATTCTTTGTATTCTATTGATGTCAAAAACATCCAAGCAGGGACCATATACAACATCACAGTAGTCAAACTGAGACAGCACCAGCGAGTTACATAAATTTATTTTCATTTTTATATCCAGGAAATGTCTGTTGTTAAATATTGTTTTAAGATTACAAAATGCGCGCTGCAAACATCGGCTTATATGTTCTTTAAAACGTAATTTATAGTCTATCTGAAGTCCTAGACTTTTTACTACATTTTGAAATGGTATTGCGATATCATTTATTTTTACAGGAAATTCAGTAATGCATTTTGCTCGTTGTTTTTTGTTACCAAACATAATAACATTGGATTTTAGAGGATTAAGTTGTAAACAGTGCGTATTCGATATTTTAAAGAGTTTATCTAAATCAGAATTCAAGTTTCTACAAGCGTTAACACGTTCTTCTAGTTTGAAGGACATATAAATTTGTGTGTCATCGGCATACGAATGACAATTGGAGTATTTTAAGTATGTGGAAAACGTCGAAGTGTAGATAGTAAATAGGATGGGACCCAGGATAGACCCCTGTGGAACGCCACACGTGACCTCTACAATATCAGATGTTTGATTTGCTATTATAACCCTTTGAGATCTGTTTTGTAAGTATTTTTCAAATAGTTTCATTGCATCATCTTTGAGGCCAATGTAATGTAGCATAGCAATTAGAATATCATGGTTTAAAGTGTCGAAGGCTTTGGAGAAGTCGAGAAGCACCAGCACTGTCAATTTGTCATCGTCAGCTGCTTTTAAAATATCATCAACTATATCTAAAAGAGCCGTTGAACAACTGTAACCAGTTCTAAAGCCGGATTGGGTATTAGGAAGAATTTTGCAATTGTTCAAATGCTCACTCAGTTGAACTGCCATGGCTTTCTCCAAGACCTTCGACAATGTAGGAAGGATGCTAATTGGTCTTAAATCTTTGAGTGCTGATGGTTCTGTTACTTTTGGTACAGGGATAATATTAGCTCTTTTCCAACACTTCGGAAAAACTGAATTTATTAAACAAAAGTTGATAATATGGGTAAGTATTGGTAAAAGAAACGGCACACTAGCTTTAAGTAAGAAAATACCTATTCCATCCACTCCTACAGCTCTTGATTTAATAGATACTAGATATTTCAGAACATCAATTTCTGACACGCTTCGGAATTTGAAAAAATTATTTACTGAGGGTTTAACGTTACTATTATAAAAATCGATCATTTCTACCGTATCCGAAGTAGAGGTAATTTTTGGAATTGAGTTTATAAAGTACTGATTAATGGTATTTGGATCACTCAAATGTAGAGGTAGTTCTTTACTGCTTTTTTTATCTTTAACTATATCAAAATTCTTAAGTTCTCGCTAAAATGCTTTTAAATCATTAGATTGAAATTTATTTCTAATATATGTTTTCTTCTCTCTCCTAATTATGCTGGTAGTTAAATTGCGTAACTGTTTGTAATACTGAAAATGGTTAATATTTTTAGAAAGTTTATACCTCCTTAGCGCTCTATCACGTAAAGTCATCAGATGTTTTAATGCATCAGTGAGCCAGGGAGCATATTGTTTAGTAAATTTAGCTTGTTTTAGTGGTGCGTGCAAATCAAGCAATATATTTAAATTTGTATTTAGGAATTCCAGCTTATCATCAATGTTATCATAATCATATATGGCTCTCCAAGGGATCGATCCTAGGTGATTATTAAATTCCTGATAATTAAAATTTTTATAATCTCTATATGTTTTAATTTGAGGCTTGGTATTGAGGCGATCAGTTACTAGTTTACACGAGATAAGGTCATGATCGGAAGTTTCAGGTACATTTACAACTTTAACTTCTTTTATTAATTCTGAAATATTGGTAATAATCAAATCTAAGAGAGAAGTATATCGCGTAGGTACTTGCACTAATTGCTCCAAACCCAAGCCATTTAGGCAGGCATTCAGTTGGTCAACCCCTGAGCTGTCGCAGTCTACCATATTGACATTGAAGTCGCCCACACATATAACGTTTTCTGAAATACGTAAAATAGAAGAAATAATATTATCAAAATTATCGATAAATTGCAATAGGTTAGATTTAGGAGGCCTGTAAATGTTTCCGAAAAGTATATTACACTTTTTGCTAATACTTATATTTAACCACAATTGTTCAACTTCAAAATTTAGTGTGACTACATTAAATTTAAAATTACTTTTTATATATATACCTACTCCACCACCCCTTGACAATCGATCGTTCCTCACGAAATTATAGCCATCGATTTTGATTACTTGATTTGGCAAGTCACTGTTCAGCCAGGTCTCCGTCACCGCCACCACATCATAATTTTGCTCAAGAATGTGATTCTTAAACGAATTGAAGCTACTCAGCAGCGAGCGAACGTTCAAGTGAGCTATCTTCATTGCCTTAAACAAGATTAATAAAATAAAACAATTAAATTTTTATTCATAGCGGACACGTAAATAAATTTTAGGTAAAAAAATTAAAACTAAAATTGCTTTTCTCTAAAATAGAGCTAAGAATTTTGTGAAAAGCACGTTAACAATCTTATTTAACTAATCCAGCTTATGTACAGCAAAAAAAATAGAAATAATAATATTAAAGTAGTATTTTATTTAGTTCGTCTATTGTCGTGACTACGCATCTCTTGTTTTTGTTGAATACAATAATACGACCATCGGACGGCTTGGTTGATAATGTTGGCTTGTAACTGATTGACTAGGGTTTCATCTTCTACGTGGTTTGCAAAGGTCGTATCGTCTGCAAATAAAGTCGTGAAAACTGGGATGGCATTAGGCAAATCGTTAACATAGATTAAAAATAATAACGGTCCCAATACACTTCCTTGTGGGACACCATGTTGAATTGAAGACATCTGGCTATACTGACCTTTGCAAAATACACATTGAGATCTGTCAGATAAGTAGGATGACATTAGTTTTAGAGCTACTCCCCTGCAACATTAATACTCCAGTTTATAGAGTAAAATGCTTTTTGAGACACAGTCGAACGCCTTGCTGAAATCAAGAAATAGTGCAAAGGAAGATTTTGAAATTGAAATTTTTGTACCTTTAAGATACTTTTTGTTGCTGAAGACCATTCGGCGGTTAATTTTAGGATTCTGGCCGGTACTTTTCTGGTGTTTTTGTACCCACCCTGTGGCATCTATCGATAAAATCCAGAGAAAAATTGTTTAACCTCAGCTGCTTGTTACATAACTCCAATACTCGAGTGTCGACGCATTCCTCTTCAATCTCATATAGTCAAAAAATTCGTAAGCTGTTACGTCTTGTATATTGTTCAATGTCATCCTTGTCTTGAATTAGCACTTCATTTGTTTTTTGTAGTGCAGCAATGCTGTCTTTCAGTAAAGAGGTTTCTTTATCATGTTCAAGAAATTTAGTTTCAAGTGTTTTTGATACCAATTCAGCCCCACGCACTGCCATGTTTATCGATGATAATATCAGCCGTTTGCGAAATCGTGAATGGCATTGTTCGAAGTACAGTATTTACTTTCAGGAAAAGTTGTAATAATAAATTATTAACGCTTAGAAGCACTAAAAATGAAAACTTCACGAGTTGCAGCAGAGCCGAACTATGCACGTCCCTACTAATCTAAGCACATTGGACGAAATTACTTTAAGTTCAACAATTAGGCATGCAAAAAGTAAAATTATATGAACAATTAATTATACTACTATTTTAAAGAAAAATGAGTAATTTCCAATTGAATGAACTGTGCAATTCACGTTTTTTCAACAGATTTTCACCAGTTTCAAATTTTACAAATTAGTTCTTGAGAGGATTGAGCACAAAGCTCTAATTCAATCTATAGCTATTTGATGGAGTGCTAATGCAATATACCACAAACCAAATATATACAAATGTATCTGATTTATAACCACAGGACAAACACAATACGAAGGTCTCGATCAATCCACCCTGCCATCAATCACAACTCCTCAGAGTTTAAACTCGAAAATACAGCCCACAAATACCGAATATTATAATCGCGTTGATGAATACAACGTCAACGAATAACGAGCAGCAAACCAAAAGCCATGTCACAATGAATGACGATAAATTTAAATAAAGAGAACAAATATAGGACTAAAAGACTAAACGAGCAATTATCTAACTACAAATAATCGATATGGGCACATAGCAAGAGATGTCATGCGGCGTAATCTAATTTACAGTTTATTTAATCTGTCAAACCAAAAGGTGGAATCGAAGATTTTAATCAATACAAACGAATTCGGAGCACCAACATTTGCTTTATACGTCGTCTAAAGCCCGATGAAACCAGTTATTAGTAGCTTCAGCGTACTTATGCGAACGTTTTGTCCGTCCGTCTGTCTGTCTGGCTGTGTGTCCGTGTGTCTGTCTGGATCGCCTGTAACTTTCGAACGGCTACAGATATCGAAATTTTGAAAGGGGGCAAAGTTGTTGCTAAGGTCCCGAGCACCTTCATGCGCTATTTGGTTTTGGCGAAAGGTCAACCGTTGGCGACTTATGTCAAAGGTCACTTTATTTTTCAATGGCAACATGGGTCATATGGGGTATCTTAATGTTTTCGCAGTGCTGAAGCTACTCTTTAGACCTGTACTTGAGCAGTTTATTCACAAACTAAAGTGGCAAAGCAAGCATCGTCCTTACAAATGTTTTCATAACAACCAAACAAAAGCTGCTTAGTGTAGAGATTAGTACCAACACATATGAAGATTGCCTAAGTATTATAAACTACGTTTCAAATCATATGACAAAATACGAGAACATACCCCGTTTCATATGAAAGGCGTTACAATGATGACTGCCTAACTCTAGTATTTTTGCACAAAGATAGGAATTATTAAAGGAGATTACATTGTTATACAAATGTTATTGAATTTATGACTTTGGGGTACACAATTATTATTTGCGATATTTAAAAAACCTTTTTTTCAGTCTAGAAAAAATACGGGGAAAACAGATGTCATCCTTTCTTAACACGTTATATACTTTTTCAAATCATACTACAAAAATACCCATTCACTTAACTATGATTTGATACGGATCTTTAACATTGCCGGCTGAGAACTAATTATGATCTTTTTTTGTCATTAGTTCAACAAAACTCTAAATTTCAAAGTGGTAATAAATGGATTTTAGCTGAATTTGCTCGTAAAGTTCATGTAAGCCTGACCACGAGGGATAAGCAACATACCTACACATTCCGGAAACATATCTATAGAAAACGATAGGTAAAGATACTGGACGTGAAAAACTGGAGTTCTTGATTCAGATGTTCTTCTTGCTGTGGTATAAACGGGGTTTTACTACAACACTGGACCGCACTTACCACAGTTTAGTTTGCGTTGGAAGGCAACGCTAATAAACTCCCGATCGTCCACAGATAGCTCGTCGGGAGGGTGAGGTCTATGATACCCGTGAAGTCCTGTCTTGTCTTAGGCCAGTGTAAATTTCGATAATTATTAGGGCGGCACCGTGTGAAAATGTAATTCGTAGCTGTATAGATCTATTTCGTCCACGGTCAAAGCAGCGAGGGGACTCTTATAACAGCGAGGACCTCCTCGAAATACAGAGAGGGAGAGAGAGAGAGGAAAGAAAGAGAGAGCTCGACATCTGTAACAGCTAGCCTTGGCCGTAAAAATAAAGCTATCTCTAAACATAGAATAAAACTTATTATATGTGTCAATAGTAGAAAGCGTAAGTTAGTAATGCAATATTATACTGGTATTACCAATTCAAACTGAATCATATGAGACCGCTAAGTCACAAAATTCATAATCACAAATAATAATTTTAAATCAAGTAATTAACTGCTTAAGCGAGCGCCCCCTATTTATGCACGTTATTGGGGAACTCACAACTCGGTGAAGCACAGTAAAATGTAGCACAGGTACTTTAGATCGAGAAAGTTGGTTTCAAGAGGCTGCCAAGGAAGGTGTGATTTCCCCAACTCAACTTGACTGAACTACTCGACCTAAATTACAGCATCCCTCCCGCAACACTTCGAACTCCCGGGATTGGAATAATTTAAATAAGCCGCAAGTGAAACCCTCCGAAGCTAACGACGCATACGCATTATAATAATTGAATGAAACTGAAGCGACGAGTGATTTATATCTGGACGTCAATCCGAATGAATGTCTCATTGCCAATACGACATCAACAACACAAAGCTTATTCGCACTTTAGCTTCGACGCGGCGGCTGTTCACGATATTTCGATTACTCGGGGTTCTAAATTCGCGCTTTCCGAAAAACGTCTGCCTGCTTTCAAGCGTAGCACCCAAGTCACTACAAAACAGCACAAATATGGCACTGCTATCGAAATGCGATGGTCTTGTCGTCTGGAAACGCGACCCAAGTACATTAAACAGCGAGCTGCCATGGTGGTCGCTACCCCGGAATCGAAGATGAATTGCTTTTAACGGAAGGTAGAAGCTTGCACAAATTACCCTAGGGATTATTCAAACTTGACTCACCGAAGCGCTTTGAGGCGCCCGAGACGACAGTTTCACAAAACGCGTCTTTACTGTTTAAGTTCTGGATACCAAGAATCGTGCAAAACCAGACACATTCGGCGTTTGTGTACTCTGCTTTTCTTGAAGAATTGAAGCTTTGTGCTTCCAGTATGAATGCGCAATATTCATCTCCGCATCCAGTATCTAGAAAGAAAATTCTATTGACTTCCCTCGTCTGAAAAACGAAGGAAGTATTGTAATCACGAAAAATCTCCTTCCGAGATTTCTTCAGGTCTTTACGTTGCAGGGTCTCTAGATGACGAAAAACAGGTTTTCTCAAATCCGTCTGTCTGTCTGTTTGTCTGCCTGTCTGTATGTCTGTCTGTCTGTCTGTCTGTCTGTCTGTTTGTCCGTCGGTTGGCGGTATAACTCAAAAAATATTTGTTGGAGGAAGACGATATTTTGCATACACGTTATACTATATACCTGGAATGAAACCGGACAAATACAGGGTGAGCACCTTAAAAAAATAAAATTTTGTTTATATTTTATTTAACTTAGTAATAGATACAAGTAATAACTTGTACATAGTGCAGGCTTTATTCTTACCAAAAATGGGAGCCAATAGATACAGAATAACTGTTTTATGAATCAAAAAGGAGACCTAAATTAACGCGTTACTAAATATAGCTGCGACGCAGGAATTCGAAAGGTCGGTGCTTCGTGGCGCAGGTAGAAATTGCCCAGCCCCTCACAATATCCCACAAAACGTTGGGGCTGCACAAGCGGCCCACCTGCCGTTCGAATTCGACCACCGGTAACGTTTTCTTCATTTGGAAATTTATTTAATTTATTAGTAACGTGAAGATATTTCTACTCCTAACTTAATTTGATTTTTAAAATTATTTATTGTCACAATGTCAACGACGGAAGTTCCAGGTAAAGCCTTTTACAGATTTTTTTATATTGAACTTTAGGAGTACAAGACACGATGCCAATACGCAGAACGAGAAAAACTAATATTTAATAAATTTGTTGCTTGGTGTTCACTGTTATGTTCAATTTTGTGCAAAAATGGAAATAGCTACATGAAATGCTTGATCATCCACCAAAGTTGTACAAAAAGAGTTTATTTCACAGATTTGGACGCTCCCAATAAAACAAAATAGTTAAATATAGTATTCTAAAATCCAAGAATGATAATAAAAACTAATTGAACTTATACTACGAACTCCTTGTATTTTTTTACGCTCATCTGCATGTGGGAAAAGGAGTTTTATGTAGGTGCTAGGAAGACTTCAGCAGACTTGGACAAGACGCCGTAGCTGTCTAGAGGTCTTCAGCGAGCAGCAGGTTGATTGTCAAAAGGTCAAGACATTTATATACGTTATAGAACCAGATTCCAATCTTTCTGGAGAGCAATATTAATTAAAAATAAACACAGTGCTGTTTATTTGGGATAATAAATGAAGCTAATTTCACTATTAGATTTCACAATTATCAATCGCGAAATCTCTCTTACCGGCAAAATTAGATAGAACAGAGAATTTATTTATATCTAAGTTAATGCATGAGTTCACTTGGATAAGAGTGTTCATGCCACCAATTTCATTAATGGAGCTAGCATAAATAGAAAGGGCACATAACCGTTATTATTTGTATGTGAAAGATAAAGTCGAGTGGACGTTTAATGAAAATCATATAGGTCTTGATATGAGAAAAGCAACTTTGATAACATATAATTATAACAAAATTTATATTCAAATACATATCCATATCAATATATTGTAACATGTGAGCAAACGAAAATGAAATCAAGCTTGGCTTTGAAATATTTGTTTTATGAATAATAGGTATGTTGGTGAGACTGTAAGTCTATGTCAAATTCAAGGTGAGCAGGTTAGCTATTGCGTCAGTCTGTGTCAAAATTGACGCAAAACCTAACCTGCTAACCTCGAATTTGACATAGACTAACAGTCTCAACAACATATTATTCATAAAACAAACGTTTCAAAGCCAAGCTTGATTTTATTTTCGTTTGCTCACATGTTACAACAAAGGCCCATTTTTGTGAGATCTTCTTCTATCTACACCAGGAGATTTATGTGTTCTTAACTTTTTATTGCATTAGCAATCCCTCTTGTCAATATTCCTGGTATTTGAGTAATCTGTTTTTCCAAAAGGTTGTATGTATTTCATCATTATGAAGTTTACCGCAATATAGTCACTAGAGCTCTCGTACTTTATTTCTTTCTGTTATTTTATTAGCAGCCTCACTTTGAATAGTTCATGTAGTTCATGAAGGGAATTAACTGATGTTTTTTTCACTAGTTGAAATAGCTCTTTTGTAGTGTCGTGTGCTGCATGTTGCTCTTTACTATAGGTTTTCATCAGGTGACGCCTCTCTTGCAGCCGCACTAGTTACCTGTGTTTCTTCTTTGTCTTGTTATACCGTCACGAAATTTACGGATGCAGCCACTAGTTTTAAGCCAGCGAGAGGTTAGAGTTTTTTCACGAGCCAGTCGTGTAATTAGAAGTGTGCGGCTCTGAGCATCCTTATTAGTGCGATGTGTTAGCTGTGTGGAAGCGTTTTTTGGCCTTTTTGGCACCACTTTTTTTGTTTCCGGAGAGGTACAAGCATCCCCAAATGCAATATTACTTCGTTTACTTTCCGTTGGTATATCGCTGAACTTCAAAATTTGATCCATATCGGACATCTCAAGCAACGCACTGTATATTGCTGCTATTGGTTTTATTTCGACTATATTCTCGTGTCTGTGCCGTATTGTAATCTACATAAGAGGGATAAATACAATTTCTGGATTAAACGTGTTTTTGGGAAGAGACAAAATTAAATACTCGTAATTTTTCATGCACTCACATTAATTACTGCAGAATGCCATTGTAGGTTTAAGCTTATAATTACTATAGTTACTTCCATCTATTTTTATTCTGGGCGTTGAACACCAAAGTGTATTATTTATCAGCCGCTTCCTTTCAAATCTATTTATATTTGCGTGCATGAAGCAGCTGCTCTTCGAAAATAAAAGCGTTAATGTTCATATTTGCACTCTGCATCCTCCCGAGCATCCGCTCGCAACAGCAAGTGGGAATTTAAAAAATCGAATTTGAACTAAATATAACGCACCAGCGGTGGGCTGCAATTGAAGTGCTCAAGCCAAAATATGCTTCAAGCAGGAAAGATTATTCAGCGGATTTCCTGAGATTCTTAGAAGCGGCGAAATGCCCTGCAAAGTTCCGAGAAAATTTCTTTTGTGTGGTCAATTCGTATCTGGGGCTAATTTTGATTAACGAGCACTTTGACCAAAAATCATTGGGGGCGGCGATAAGGGAGGCGTTGCGGAGGGTTTCTGCTTGGTTGCACCGCCGTAAGAAGGCTCCCAATAAATCTCTCTAATTTTCCATAACTGCAGTTAGGGTTATGTATTATTTCCATTCCTGGCGCCTTAAGACCGCAAGGGGAGACAGCGGTATAAAAATTGCTTGATTTATTCTGTCGGTGGCTCAAGAAAAATGGAGATATATTTCTGCTAAAGTTGGAGGGAATTGATGAATAAGCAGTATGAAGATGATCGGATCGTATGTACAACAGGTAATTTTTTTAAATAATAAGAGGCTGAAATTGCAGTTTGCTGAAGATTGACTCTATTTGAATGTCTTTGTTAGTTATTATATTAAGACTTAATTATTTATGTATTTGCTGACCTGCAAAAATAATTAAGAATTGTACCATACATTAATCTTAATTACTCGTTAAAACGCAATGGAAAATTGAGGAATATTTAGCCTAGCACAGATGTTCCTTAGCACTCTAGGATCAACCCTTTAAAAATCCCCGGCTGTGGGCTGCCGGGGTCGTATCAAGGAGGACTTGGAAATAGTTAAAAACATCTTTAGTTCGGGTTAAGTATCTTTTCTACTTTGAACACGACAAAATACCAGTAACAAAAGTTGTTTATAAACTAAAATGGAGACCTTATAAAGCATTGAGAAATATCAAATGACTTTTATCGCATTTAATTTGTACTACATTTCTACATTCAAAATCGTTTAGAAATGTGGTACCTTTCAGCATTAGCAACACTTTTCTGCATAGCAACGGCGATTCGTTTTACGTTTGGCAGTACTGAAGTGTATTGTTGGTAGCACTGTAAGTCTATGTCAAATTCGAGGTTAACAGGTTAGGTTTTGCGTCAGGTTTGACACAGACTGACGCAAAACTTAACCTGCAAACCTTGCATTTGACATAGACTTACAGTGTCACCAACAATACACTTCAGCTTGGTTATGTTTTGACATTTAGTGTCACTTTTATGTAAAAATTTAATATTTTACATTTCTTATGAAATGCGATAAAATAGTATACGCAACACTTTAGAAAAGTGGTTTTACTGGACTCGTAGGGCCGTTTAAGTACTCGTTAATGCTCGTACTCAAACCAGCCATACTTGTTCAGTAAAACATCACTTTTCTAAACTTGTTGCGTAATATATTATTATAAAACCTTGTTTATTAGAAGGATTTGTAAAAGTACTCCTTCTCATACACACGGTTTCATCAAAGTAAGCCAATATTTCTGAAATTGCAGCAGCAGGCTATTGTTTTACATTCTGAAAATTTTTTTACAATAACATTTTTCTGTAATATGAACGAATATGATACTTTATCGTAATTGTTTCTAATAAACACCCGATTTTGTCATCTGCTTCTTGCTTAAAAAAACTACGACGCCGGCATTCCACAGACGGGGACTTTTAAGGGATACTCCTAGAGGACTTAGGAAAATAAATTGTCTAATATGCCTGGGCTAATTGTGACCTAAATAGCTACGATAAACTATTCTTCTTCCTTTGACTTTAGCTTATTTCCAATTCAGGACAATTTAGGTCTTGTAATTTATAAAATTGCGAAAATAACGTTTCTAGTATAACTCTTTCTTTTAGATATCTAGCATGTCTCTTTGTTTAGCAAAGTATCGCTTCGCATCACCCGTTTTAAAATTCACCGCCCCGATATATCAAATTGGTAGACTGGGGGAGCTATAGATAGTGAAGTTCAAAGAAAGGCCAAGGTAACGCATGCAAATCCCAGCGCAAGGGGCGCCTTTAGCACAAGAGGGATTCGTGACAGATTTATGCGTTCGTAAATGAAATTAAGTCAGGTGCAAGCGGAGGTTCTTTGAGGCGGGTCTGCATTTCTGCGATTCAAAGTATTAAATCTTTATTTACTTTCGTCGGGAATGGATGACAGGAAATTTGTTGGTAAAACTCGATATAATATAGATATACAGTCTGTTCAACAAAAAAGGCTCCGCCTTCTAGCTACTTTATTATTTATTTTAGACCCAATAAACCTATATCAAATCAAATGGCACATAAAAACCTACATTTTAACACAATCGACAAATTTTTATCTTCAATTGTTTCAGAGTGGTGACGTCACATGCAATTTTTTTAAATGGCACTGTATATATTTTTTGACATTTTCTGGTAGAGGTTTTTTTCTCTTTTCTACAATATAAATATTTCATGCACTTGCATAAAAAAAATTTCGGAAAAAATTACAAAAACTTTTTCACAGTGGGAGAAAATGATACAAAACTGTAAACAAAAGTGTAACTCAGAAAAACAAAACAAATAGTAGACAAACGCTTTAACTGTCAGATTTCCGAATAATCTAAAGTGTCTATTGTTTTGTTTTTCTGAGTTACACTTTTGTTTACAGTTTTGTATCATGGCCTCCCACCGATAAAAAGGTTTTTTATTTTTTCTCGAAAATTTAGACATGTCTACGAACCACTACCATTAATAATAATTAATAACAAAGCAGTCAAGTGGCTACATAAAACAGAAGCAGTGAAATACTTAGGGGTGTACTTAGACACTCAGCTCACCTGGAGATTTCATATAAATAAAAAATTAAACGAAGGACATACAAGGTTGATACATGTTACATTTGTAACTTTTTATTATTCACGTCGTGATTTAGGAGTAGCTAACAAGAAACGTACACAATTCTTATAGAAATCGTTTTATAATTTCCAAACCAAAATATTACACGAGTATTTTGTTTTACACAAATAACAACAACAACAATAATAAACTATCAAAATCCTTGCCAACTCTACACATCCTTTAAATCCCTAATAATTGTAATCAGGGGTTCTCAACATTCTCCCACCTAGAGTTGGCAATAAATACAAAACGTATAACGGTACTATTCTAAAAGTTTTATTGGTTTCTTCACCACTCGTCCTGTTCTTGTGATTTCTGGTAGATTTTCTTCTCTCTTCTTTATCTTCACTTCTTTCTTCCGATATCCAGTCGGCAATTTAACACCTGTTAAATGTTCTCGATCTTCGCAGGTTACTTCTAATGGGTATATTCTTTGCATTGGTCTGAGGAGTTCACCTTTCGCTGTTCTTAATCGCGCCAAACGACTCCCACCCTCCTTTCCAGGTATTATTTCTTTTACCTTTGCAAGCGGCCAGTCGATTCGCTTGGTGTCGTCGCTTCCTATTAAAACTATTTCGGCTACTATAAGCGGCCTTGTGTTTATATTGTTTCCTTTTAAATATACGGGGCCAGAGCAATCTATACCAACTATTTCAAACACGGCTGCATCTTTTACACGATCTTTCGGTAAAGCACAAGGTACAGCTTCCAAACATTTTGCTTCATACCTTTTACATACTATGCACTTCTTTAAAACCGAACGCACTGTTTTTCGACCTCTTATAATCCAGTAATCTTCTCGTAGAATATTCAAGGGTAATACCACAAGCAGTGGATATATTTTTGACAAATATTTTGTAGTTTCCATGTAAATTATTGCGTTTAAATTTCACGATACAAAATCACATCAAAAATGTCACGAGCCGAAGGCGAGTGACATTTAAATGTGATTTTGTTGAGTGAAATTTGCAATAATTTCTATGGAAATGGCAAAATATTTAAAAAATATATATCCACTTCGAGTGGTATTTGGGACGACTATTTAACAATATTAATACATAACGATTAACTTTATTGAAAAATAATCTAACAATTAATATAATTATTCATTCTCAATTAAATTCAGCGGAATACTTCCAAAACACAGCATTTTGAAATTTTTAAAACAAGCCACACAGTTTATAGGGGTTTAGTGTTACGTAACCTAGCGATATCACTAAGGACAGAACATCATTGCTAAGCGATACTTCGCAACAAGGCTATTTATTTTTTGAGTACGTACATTGTTTTGTGAATATTTTGCATGGTGCCCAATATTCAGTGATATACTGCTGTTATTGGTTGAAAAAAGCAAATGTCTGCAATGTGATTGGCTTATATGTTATAGTGTTGAATAGTCAACAGTATCTGAACTCCAGCATGTCCTGTTTTCTCATGTCGATCTTTTATTATTAAGCTGACAACTGGGTGTCGATCAGGTAAAACCACAGGATATCTAAAATTTTCCGTATCCTTTCGCAGTGTTAGTTTTGTCTTTATCCTAAGAACACCCTCGGTATCCATAAAGGCATTTAGAGATGATAGATCTCTAGATTTTTCAACAAATGCTTCTGCCTGAATGAATTTAATAATCTGTTTTTCAGCATTTTCTAATTCTTCGACCGTAAAATGCGATTTTATACGAGCTGCTTGGTTTAAGCAATTGCTTACAAAATGTTTCACCCATGCAACTACTCGCACAACTTTCCGATAACTATCAAAATAATTATAATACCAATCTATCTTACTTGTATTTGATGTATTGTTGATAGTAGCTGTGGTCGTCTTCTTCTTTTCTCTTACAATCTCTGTTTCATCACTAATAAAATTAGATTCTGGCCATTCTTGCGGACTACATTTTAGCCAAGCGGGTCCCTCCCACCATTGCAGCTGCAATAATTTTCTAACTCCACAGCCCCTCGAAGGTAGATCTGCTGGGTTATTTTCGCCATGGATATGTCTCCAGCTTTCAGGATTTGTTACCTGTCGAATTTCTTGAATTCTATTTCTTACAAATGTTTGCCATTGTTCATCACGTTTGATCCATGCCAATACTGTGGTTGAGTCACTCCAGTATGTGATGGAGAATTCTTCAATGCCCTTTAAATTTTTGGTTACCTCAGCTGTCAAGCGGGCTCCTATCGTGGCTGCCATTAACTCGAGTCGTGGAATAGTGAGCTTTTTAAGTGGTGCTACTCTTGATTTGGCTTGAACAAGCTGCACCGTAACTCCTGTAGATGATTCAACTCTAATGAAGATTGCTGCTGCATAAGCCACTTTACTGGCGTCACAAAAGGTATGGATACTGTAGATCTTTCCTTCATCTGCTATTCCGAACAGCCACCTGGGAATTCTTGCCTCTAATAAGAACGGTAAATCCTTCAGCCAACCTAAAAATGCAATTCTGATTTCTTCATTCACCTCCGTGTCCCAACTAAGATGTGTTGACCATGCTTGCTGCAACAGTAATTTAGGAAATAGAGTTATAGGGCTTAAAAAACCGATTGGATCAAACAGCCTATGCGCTACAGATAAGATCAGTCTTTTTGTAATACATTTTACATCTAAATATTTTAAAAAGTCTGTATTGATCTGCAACGTATCTGTCCTTTTATTCCATTTTAGTCCTAACACTAACGATACTTCATTCGACTCATTTGTATCGTATAACCACGAATGTTCCCAACCGCGTAGGTCAAATTTTGCGCAAGACATAACACTTCGCGATTCACGCATAAAACGTTCAAGTTCTTCGCGGTTTCTTACACTAGTAACACAATTGTCCACGTCAAAATTGTTCAGTAATTTCTCTATTATTTCTTTTGAATACAGCAAATCGCCTCAGTTATTTTCGTTTATATTGTTCAAAACTGCTCTTAGATGAAAATCAATTACCGACGCTAATAGAAATGGGCTACTGATCACTCCGAATACTACGCGAGTGTGTCTATATACTACAAGTTTGTTATTTTCATTCCACCACAGAAAACGCAAGTAGTTCCGATCTGATTCACAAACGCTGATCTGCAAGAATGCACGTTTAATGTCTACTGTAACTCCAATTTTATGCATACGAAAACGTAGCAGTATTGCTGGTAGCAGCTCGATCATATTTGGTTCCTTCTCGATGCACTGGTTCAGTGATGGCCAGTTCTTCTGTCTTGCCGATGCATCGAATACGGGCCTGATTTTAGTGGTGCTATTTTCCTTAGCTACATGTCTATGTGGTAAATAGTGTCTAACTTCTTTACCATCATCTGTTGACACCGCTTCAATCACACCATCTTGTAACCACTCCTTCAGAACACTGTCATATTCATTGAAATAACTTTCTGCCTTCAATTTTCGTGTGACAGTTTGCAATCGTTTTTCAGCTATTTCAAAATTTGACGGGAGCTCTGGTTTATTGTCGATCCAAGGTAATTGAATCTCATACCGATCATCTTCATTAATTTTTAGTGTCTTGTCAAATAACTCTTTGACTTCTATATCCTTTTCTTGTTTCAATTTAATTTCTGATGGATCCTTTATTCCTAGAATATCTAAATCCCATAACTCACATACTTTGGCATCTCTAACAATCATTGAAATGACATTCATAGCTACACAGCTCTCTGTTTTTTCTTCAAATGGAATTTTACCTAACAAAGTCCACCCTAGCCGGGTTTTCATAGCAACTAATCCACAATTCAATTCCTTGCGTTCACCGGTAAAAAACTTTCCTGCAATATCGGCTCCGATGAGCATCTCTATCGGTCCTTTTACATTACCAATGTCACTTAATTTTATGTTCAATGCATTTAGTTCAGTCATCCACTTTCCACCCTTAATATGCGTGATGTCATCCACAATAATTGTCTGATTTAATGCATCAAACTGACACGCATATTCATCGTTCAAGCTACTCAGACGGATTCGGTAACGTTTGTGTTCTTGTTGAACAGTTTTCATGCCTCCAAACAGGGAATGTATTAATGGTTCTTTACCAACACATTGATAACCCATGTTTTCAGCTGTTGTATCCAGAATATACGATCTCTGTGAACCCGTATCAATAATTGCTCTCACAAGCCTTACCTTATTATTACATTTCATTTTTACAACTAACGTCTGTAGAAAGACCTCAGGAAGCGTTGAATGATTAGCCAATGTAGTTTCAACCCTTGTGTTATCACTTGCTTCATTTTTCGCTTGACTCGCACCTGTTTCTTGATAACCCGGCAGTTTTGGACACATTAATATGACATGTCGACCTTCGCATATTGCACATTTTATAAACGTCTTACATCTTTTAGCAAAATGGCTCTTTTTTAAGCAAAAATAGCAACATCTTTTCTCATTTACCATTTTTCGTTTTTCGTCCAAAGTCATTTTCTTGGCCATGAAGCATTCTGCACTGTTGTGCCTTTTTTCACAAAAAATACAATT
>CALNHX010008433.1:0-60815 GCA_940337035.1 Agriotes lineatus | reverse complement strand
TTCATATTAATTAATTATTAGGTTTGGGCAGAATGAATAGCCAAACCAAATTAAATAATCACAAAGGGGTTTTCAATGTGCAGGTTATGAAGCGTAGAGTTCAATTCAGCTTATTAGTACAATTTGTGAACAATTCAAAAAGGTATAAGCTAGAAAAATGATTATATTTCAACGAGCAATTAAGGCTGGCATAAAATAGCACTTGTGAGAAGCTAACAAGACATTATAAAACTTGAGGAAAAGTAGACACCTAAACTGGAGAGAAATCGAGTGAAAGGAAGACAGTTGGAAACCAAGGAACAATTATGAAGGAAGTGAACGAGAAATTAATCATTGTAAATAAGCGAGTGAACATGCAACGGGCTTAATAAAACGTGTAGTGGCGCAAAGACACATTGTGACAATAGAAAAATGTGGACAATAATTTTAGAGATAACAATTGTTTAGATTTAATTATTTATAAGAATGTTTAATTTAATATGTAAGTTAATTAAACTGTCCGTTTTCTAGTTAGATTAGATATTGTGTAAAAAGGACGCGAGAAAATAACAGTTGAATAAATTAATTTTATGACATGCAAAATTTGTGCTAATATTTAAATAAAGATTTTACCTATTAAATCATAAGTTTTATAAATAAAAAATATACCAGTGTGTAGAGCACACGTCAGAGTACCTGTGGGAATGTGGATAACATTTTCCCCAACAAAAAATTATTTGCTGTAAGAATCTTCTGAAGCTGGGTCGGTGACCACTTCAATTTTACGAAGGCCGATAGCAGCTGAATAAAGGATCCAGGACCAGAGCTGACTACTGGGACGCACCACGTGGAGCTGCACGACAACGGCCAGCAACACAAACACCGGGGGCAGCGACTCCGAGAGAAGATCCATTTTGGGGCTTTGTTCGGGGAATGTATTATCTGAAAACTTCAAGGTTCTGTAAAAAGTTTATTAACAATGTGAGGAGCCGGAAATTTGTGTACAAACGGTACCTTACCGTGTCCAATGAGACGCAGGCGTATTCAAGCCTCCAGATAAAGCATTTTTCCAATATTAACGGGAATCCAGTTGTGAGGTTAGGTTAACAATTGCTATTATCCAAGCCGCGTCGGTTTGGCGTCATTAAACAAATTAATCACTGAAACAAAAAAGAATTAGAACCGCCAAAGTACTAGAATTCAAAGAAATACCTGTAGTTTGTTTACAATTTTGAATTTCCAAGTCAAAAACGTTTACTGCAAGTAAACAAACCACTTTGTGTAATTGACAGCAGCACTCATATTTGCGACTGCGTATTTTAAATATATTTTAGACGCACAGTGGCGTACCCAGTTTAAGGTGAAATTTTTCACAGATTATCAGGAATCCAACCCTTTCATTTTGAGTTAAGTGTCTACCGAACTAGCGTTTTTTTGAGATTTGAAATGCAGTCAGATAAAATATAAAAGAGGGCAAAATACTATTTTATTTGAATAAAGTAAGAATACAACAAACTGATTTTACTCAGTTCAAATCTCTAATTTATAATAATAA
Source organism: Agriotes lineatus (assembly GCA_940337035.1). Classification (NCBI taxonomy): domain Eukaryota; kingdom Metazoa; phylum Arthropoda; class Insecta; order Coleoptera; family Elateridae; genus Agriotes; species Agriotes lineatus. Next base: position 59,281 of record CALNHX010008433.1, on the reverse strand, counting down.
TTGCTGATCTCATATCATCAGCTAATTTATATTTATTAGACCAAACCACCTCAATATAGAGGATTTTAGCTGCCATCATTGTCGTTGGGTTGCAGATGCAATCATATGTTTGGTGTCGATTTCTCGCGTACATTTTGCTCGAGTTATGTGATATTTCCTGGTTCAAGCAGGGCCCTCTGAAAGAGTTATGTTAGTTAATTAGCGTTTAGAGCTCGATATTTATTTACCTGACAAATGACATGCTAAAATGTTGAAGGTTAGAGCTGTGTGAATTGTAAAGAAGCGGTGTCTCTTGTTCTTCAGGAGTTACACTACGTGACAGTTGAGTTCCGCCAATGCAGTGTTTAGCATAGTTAGTCAAATGTGTGCGTTGCTGTTTTGGTTGCTTGGATGTGTTCGGTTGGGTTTTGGGGTACTGTTTGATTGATTTTGCGAATTTATGGGATTACTACCATGATGGTCGCTTAGGAACTTCCTTCCACGGTCAAATTTTCTAGTAATATTTTGTTCTAATGTGGTGGTAAAACAGCTTATCAGTTTTCTTTTGTCTTTGATTGAATAACTTCTGGCCGAATTTTTAAAAGCAAATTATCGAAATTTACTAGACCTAGCATCTGTACCTTAGGGGAGATTTGTGATTCGGTGATCGTTGTGTCTTCATTATTTTTTTTTCGACGACTGACATCGAAAGTAGATTTTTCTCACTGTCATTTGACAACAGAAAGTTGACATTTGCCGCTGAGCGTGCGTTTTCATCTTTTTGCCGCTCGCCGAGCGTTTTGGGTTTCCGCGTGAACAAAATAGGTAGCCACGTCCGAATGTTTCCTTGACAACGCCCGTCATTTGTGGAAATAATCGCGTCACATGTCATATAGACTGCGCGAGTAATGTTAACTTGATTGTCAATTAATTTTTGCGATAAAACGAAATTTGATATTTTCCTTTAATAATATGCTCAGTCGTCGAAAAAATAGTATGTATGTTTCGAGCTAAAAGTGCGCTTGCCGCTTTTGCATGATGGCTGGTTTCGACTTCGTCTCAACCAGCAATATTCATGCGCAAGCGGCAAGAATGCACTTTCAGCTCTTAACATACAATATACTATTACAATTCTTATTGTTCAGTTAAGTAACTGGAATCTGGGAGAAACGCCATGTAGGTGGATATGAAGGCGGCAGCAGTTTTTAATGAGTCCTGCCTTGAATGCCGATGTTGGCAATATGGATTTACACATTTTAATTTCATTCTAGATAGTTTTTCATAAATCAACACCTCTTCTGGAAATTGGAACACTGAGCGATTATTCACGTGAAGTAAGTAGATTGTCCTAAAGGCGATCTGCATATACACTAATGGCGTCTTTTCGGTTACAATGCTTTCTCTAGAATATTCTAGATCTTGAATTTTCGTATGAAAAGCTTTTCTTTTTCTTTTGAATGAATTTTGGATCTTAGCTATATGGATCTTCCAGTTTATAGATTTTCTGGCGATTACGACTCAGCTTTAAATTCGCTATCGTTGAAGCCACATCACTTCCCTTGATCGACGTTGGATTCATCAGATAAGCTACAGCCTCATATTGTAACTATTTTTGCAGCAGTTTTTGGTGAGCCATACCGTGAACGTCTAGGTTGGTAATTTGGCTTTACATATTTCAATCCATTATAGGTAGGTGACTTTTGATAAATCAGCACCTCTTCTGGAGATTGTAACACTGCGCCGTTATACGTCTGGAGTAAGTAGCTTTTCTCAAAGGCATCTGTACGCTCATGTTGTCGTTTTGGTTTCAAGGATTTTTTTAGGTATCTTTAGATATTCGGATTTTCGTATGGAAGGTTTTTCTTTTCTTTTTGAATAAATTTTTGATCTCAAGGTGGCCTTGGGTATCTGGATTTTGTAGTTTATGTAATTGGCGGTGATGAAGGTTCAGCTTTGGATTTGTTTTCGTAGTATGTAGGACTCTTCTTCGCTGGTAGAGTTATATCTAGCAACTAGGTGAGGTTGAAGCCACATCATTTTCCTTGATCGACGTTGTATTCAACAGATAAGCTACAACCTTATACTCTAACTAAATATTTTTGCAGTAGTTGTTGCTTAGCCTTACCGTGAACTCCTAGGTTGGCAATTTGGCTTTACACATTGTAATTCCATTATAGATGGCTTTCAATAAATCAGCACCTCTGCTCGAGATTGGAACACTGAATCGTTATACCTTTGAAGTGAATAGTTTTTTCACGCTAATGGCGTCGTTTTGGTTACAAGATTTTTTCTAGAAATGTTTAGACATTCGGATATTCGTATAGAAAGCGTTTCAGTTTGGAAGATTTTTTTATCTCATTATGGCCTTAGTTATTTGGATTTTGTAGTTTATGTAATTGTTGACAATTACGGTTCAGGTTTAAATTCGCTTTCCTAGTTTGTACGACGGCAGCTAGGCGAGGTTGAAGCCTCATCAGTTTCCTAAATCGACGCTGGATGCAGAAGATATGCAACGACCTTATACTCGAACTAAATATATTGCCACAATTTAATGCATTGGCGCGAATAAGGTTATGAGTTGAAGGTATTGGACATTTCCTGTTTGTGCCGTGTTTACCATTTATGTATTAATATAAGTAGTAGTGATTTCTATATATTCTAAGAATATTTTCTAAAAACCTTGCGCTTTGTTTATGTAGGTGTTAAACTAACATTTGAAATTACGTACATTATGCGGTGAACGGAGCGTGTACACGCTGCGGGGTTAGTATTAAGTTCGACTCAATTACGTACGTACCTTGTCTGTAAATAGCCTAGACACAATATTTTTTTTTAGCACGAGGAACGTCTTCTTGTATGACTTCTTCTTCTTACAGTGCCGTATCCATCAGTGGATGTTGGCAACAATTGCAGCAAAATCTTCTCGGTTTTGTGTGGCTCTAAATAGTGTGTGAGTGTCCAGATTTGTCCAGTCCTTGATGTTTTTGAGCCATGAATGTTTTCTCCTGCCTATACCTCGTTTTCCTTCAATTTTTCTCTCCATGATCAATTTCAGAAATAGGTACTTTGAATTGCGGAATATGTGGCCCAGGTATGCCACTTTTCTTCGCTTCACTATAGTCAGAAGCTCTCTATCTCTATTCATACGTCTCAAAACCTCATCGTTGGTCATATGCGCGGTCCAGGGTATCCTTAGAAATCTTCTGAAGACCCACATTTCAAATGCTTCCAACCTATTAAGCGTATTGACTTTAAGAGTCCACGTTTCAGCTCCATATAGTAATACGGCATAAATATAACCCTTGACAAAGCGGTATCTTAATTTCAGACTAAGGCTTTTGTTAGTCAGTAATTTTCTCATATTGAGGAATATTTTCCTCGCTTGCTCTATTCTGCAGACTATTTCCGTGTCGGGATTTAGATTTTCAGTTATCCAGCTGCCGAGGTATTTAAACTTTGGGACATGCTGAATAGGTTTTCCATATACGAAGAGATTTACTCGGTTCACTGGTGTTTTACTGACAACCATTACCTTTGTCTTGCCTATGTTTATTTTCAATGACAGTTTATCTCCTTCAGACGATATTCTGTTCATTAGTCGTTGTAACGCTTCCGGACTGTCGGCAATTACAACGGTATCATCCGGATATCGGAGGTTGTTGATAATTTGTCCGTTTATTTTGATACCGTCATTTGAGTCTTGCAAGGCACGGGCGAAAATAGCGTCTGAGTATACGTTAAAGAACAAGGGGGACAATACACATCCTTGTCGTACACCACATTCAATAGGAGTATGTTCTGTGTTGTCGTTTCCGATTCTAACAAATGCCGTCTGATGTTTATAAAGCGTTTTAATAATGTTTAAATCATTTTTGTCTATCCCTTTTTTTTCAAGGAATTTTAGTAGTTCGTTATGGTTGACGCAGTCGAATGCTTTTTGATAATCGATGAAGCACATATATACATCTTTCCTCTGGTCACGGCATTTTTGGAGTAGCACCATGAGGCTGAATAGTGCTTCTCTAGTGCCAAACCCCTGTCGGAATCCGAATTGGCAACAACTCATGTCCTCTTCGCATTTTCTGTGTATTCTAGCTAGTATTATTTTTAAGAATATCTTGAGAACGTGACTCATCAAGCTGATCATACGGTATTGGTCACATTTGTTAGCATTTACTTTTTTAGGTATCGGAATAAAAGCAGATTGGAGCCAATCTCTAGGTAACCGACCAGTTTCGTAGACGGTATTGAACAATTTTACCATGTAGTCAATACTATCATCGTCAAAAAGTTTTATAACTTCTATGTATACGTCATCTGGGCCGGGTGCTTTGCCTATTTTGCTGTGCTTTATTGCCTGTATTATTTCAGATTTTAGTATTCTTGGGGATTTTTACTTCCTTTTACTATAAAGGAAGTATTGGATTCACCCCAAAAATTCGAAATTGAGTTTTCAACGGATCTTCACGTTTTAGAGTACCCTGATCCCAAAAAACATATTTTTTTTCATTGGTCTGTCTGTGTGTGTGTGTGTCTGTGTGTGTGTCTGTGAACAGAATATCTCAAAAACGAAAACAGATATGGCGTTGAAACTTCATATATAAGTTTTGTGTACTATGTAGATGAGACAGCAAGCTTTTGAAGAAAATCGCATAACCGGAAGTAGGTGTTTACTCTTGTGATTTTTCAGTTTTTTTCGATTTTTTCAAAAACGGCTCTAACGATTTTTTTTAAACTTTACATTTTTCTTACATTTTTAATGTGTATTGATGTGAGATAAGAGATTTTCTAGTTGAATACTTCTAAAGTGGGTTTCTTTTGTTTTTTTTTCTATTTTTTTTATTAACTCCTATTTTAAATAAAACACCCGGTATATTATTACATTTTTGAATTCACCTTAAAATTCTAGAGAAAATTTGTCTCTTCAACTAACACTCGATTTTGTACCGTTTTTGTAGAATTTGTAATTTTTGAAAATTTTTAACAAATGGTTAAAAATTTAAAATCAAATTTTTGGCCAATTATAAGATCACTGTAAAAGGAAGTTGTGTGAGTGTATCACACCAGATTTTTCGCTTTTGTATTGATGGTCAGTTACTCTTAGATCGGGCTTCTTAAATAGTTGTTCGATATAATTCTTCCAGTGATCAAGTATTTCATTGTGATCTGTGATAACGGTGTCACTGTCGTCGTTAAGTCTCATTAAGTTTGGATATTTTATTCGCCCAGTAGTTTCTTTCACAAGTTTGTGGATATTAAAGTGATCGTGCTTTTCTTCTAGGCGTTCTATTTCTATGCATTTGTTTCTTATCCATTCTCCTTTTGCTATGCGGATCTTATTTCTAATTTGTCTTTGTATTTTGTTATATTCTTGTTGGTTTCGGTTTTTGTATGTTCGCATTTCTTCCATTAATAGCAGAATATCTTCAGTCATCCATTGATTCTTCTTTTTGTTGGTTTGTGGTCCAACAACGTCTCTCTCGATCGATACAATCACATTTTTAAGATGATTCCAATTGTCTTCTATATTTGGGGATTTGGTTGTATTTACTATGCCCTTAATTTCAGCATTTACTTTTTCTTCAACTTTGTTACGTATTTCTTCATTTTTTAATTTACTAATGTCAATTCTTTTCTTCAAGGGTCGTCGTAATTTCTTTAGTTTTATCTTCAGGTTTCCAATTACAGGGTTATGGTCCGACCCAATGTCTGTGCCTGGGTATGTTCGTACGCCGTGGAGTCCATTTCTGTATCTCTTGTTGATGATTAAAAAGTCAATCTGGTTTCTCACGATATTATTTGTAGTATGTTGTGGGGACTGCCAAGTATAGAGTCGTCTTGGGGGGAGCTTAAACCAGGTGTTCGCAATTGTCAAGTCTTCTTCTTGGCAAAACTGGATCAGTGTGTTGCCTCTTTCGTTCCGTGTTCCTAGTCCGAAGTCACCTACGGTGTCATCGACACGTCCTTGACCGACTTTAGCATTAAAGTCTCCCATGATTATTAAAACTTCGTTCTTTTTGATTGCCTTCTTCAAAGCCGTTAGCTCTCTGTACATTGCTGATATTTCTACGTCGGGTCTGTCCGAAGTGGGTGCATATACTTGGATGAGATTTATATTAGTGGGGTAGGCTTTAACTTGTAGGAGTGCTATTCTGTCAGAATATGGCACAAAGTTTATTATTGAGTTCTTTACTCTCTGATTCACTAAAAAGCCAACTCCATTGTAGTGGTTTGGGAGGTCGTTTCCAGAGTAGTACAAAGTTGCTTTCTCTGCATTAGTTTTCCCCATTCCTGTATGACTTGCCTGCATGTAAACGTTCAAAAGAAATATCACCTTAGTTAGCTCTGTATTTATGTATTTGCCTTTCAACACAGGTTATAGCTTATCAAAGAGCCTGCTTCTGATAAATGTAAATTTAAGATATCTCCCTTCAGTGTAACATGTGATTATCGTATCAACAGGAAGTCTTCCCACTTAGATTCGTAAGTTGTGAACTAACAAGTTGGTGGCGCTCGTATTTGGTTTTGATAATTTTAGTCTTAACGCACTCTCTCTCACGGAGTAGCTCAGCTGGTCCGTTGAGTACTATAGGTTTCGGGACTGTTTTAAGTATTCACAGCACGCTATCTTGTTTTTATCGAAGTGTTATTGTAATGATCTCATGACTTGTTCTTGAAAATCCCCCATGGGTTCGTTCTCTCAAATGTATAAGTACAGGAGTAAATAGTTTAGAAATAAAACGTAGAATGTTTCTTACTAAGTACAAAATAAATCTTGATTAGTAATGATATGTACATAGGATTATAACAGAATTTCCTCTGGTAAATGGGCTGGATCGATGCTACTTGGCGGTCAGCAAAGTTCGCCTTTTCACGATTTGGTTTTGCGGGAGTCGCTGGAAGATTGCTTGCACTGGCCGGCAAAGTGCGACCTGCCTTTGGTGAACTACCAGGGTGGCGTCGCTAGATTAACAATGCTGTTGCTACAGGTACGCTATTATTTTAATAAGCTTTTAGGTTATAATAACCTCGGTGAATCCGGTTCTCTATGGTCAATATTTAGGTCAACGGTTTAGGTTAAAGCAGCATTCTATGAGACGGGCTCCCATCAGACGGCAGAACTCTGTCAGGTCCAGGTTAGGGGGGAAGTTCTACGAAACGGGTTTCTGTTACAAGGCAGAACTGCGTCAGGTTGATGTTAGGTGGGATACTCTACGAGACGGGTACCCGTCACAGGGCAGAGCTAGATCAGGAAAGTGTTAGGTAAAAGGGGCCAGGTGTCCGGAGGAGGACCTAGAGCTGCAGTTCAGGATCAGAATCTCTGGTTTCAAGTCTAAGTGCTGGAAAGTGATACAGAAGCTGATTTTTTACTTTTCGGCCCTTCTTATCATTTCAGTCGCTCTCGGCGGCGCTATGCTTGCTTGTACGAGATTCTGCGCAGCGGTGGTAGACATCTTATCTTTTGTTCGAGCGCTAGAGCGATGTAAAAGCAGATTGTAACGTAAATTAGCCCAGTACAAGTTTCTGGCATAATATTGATGCTTTAGATAAATTTACTACTGTCGCTAACTTTACATTATAAGATTATCGTTAGTTTATTCTAGTGCTATTGAGTATTAGAGCGTTCAGCGGTAACACCACTGTATCTATATATAAACGTAAGAAGGTTATGAAGGACGTTTAAACATACAAATTTTGCATATGAACCATGTCTAGAAAGGTACCTTTTTGGAAAACGTTTCCTTGGGCATATGTCGTAGAATGTGATTCTTTGTGTATCTAGGCCGGTACATATACCAACATTTTGCTTTTTGATGAATTAAAAGCGGAGGTCCCGTACGATGCCCAGCGTCCAGACTCAATACCTCTAGATTTCTGCTCTGGATTCACGTAAAGACTTTGGTTTATACAATTGCTATAGCTACAGAAGTGGAATTTCTAGAAAGAGTGTTCGCTGCACGCCATATTCCATAGAGTGGGCAACTCTATGAACTCTCGTGCAAACTTATGCATTGCAGTCTAGGGTCGCACTTTTGAGCAATTGTTGTCACTTTCTTCTTTTTCTCAACCTTCCTTCATCCACCGTTGGATATAGGCCTACCCTAGATTTTGCCAATTTGTCCTATTTTGTGATATTTGGTGCCATGTGTTCCCAGCGATTTTTTTGATATCGTCAAGCCACCTCTTCTGTGGTCGCCCGATGCTTTTTTTTGAATGTTCTTGGTCACCATCTCGTAATGCGACTCACCCATTCACTTGATGTTTTGCGAGCGACATGTCCAACCCACTTCCATTTCAACTTTGCGATCCTTTGTACGACATCTGTAACATTTGTGCGTCGTCTAATGTCTGTATTTCTGATATGGTCTCTTAGGCTTATACCAAGCATAGCTCTTTCCATGGCACGTTGTGTTGTTTCCAATTTTGTAGCGCTCCTTAGCGTAAGTGCCATCGTCTCGGTGCCATAGGTCATTACGGGCAAAATGCAACTGTTCCATACCTTCGATCTTAAACTAATCGGCACCTTCTTGTTCCTTAGAACCCAACTTAGATATCCAAAGGCTGTCCAACCTAGTTTTACCCTTCTTGTAATTTTTGCAGCTTGATTTTGTTTGCCTAGTTTAGTTAAGTGGCCAAGGTATACATACTCGTCGACATTTACGATATTATAATTGTTTATATGAAATTGTGTTTGGGAATGGGACCTTACTTTTGTTTTATTGAGATTCATTTGGAGTCCTATGGTCCGCGAGGCTGTATTTAGCTCTAATTACATTTGTTCTAATTCCTCTTCATCTCTACTGATGATGATTGTATCATCTGCAAATCGCAGGTGATTGAGGTAAGCACCATCGGTATTGATTCCCCTTTTTTCCCATGACAACATTTTAAAAACGTTTTCTAAGGCAAGAGTAAAAAGCTTTGGGGAAGATAGTATTCCCTTGCCTGACACCTCTTTCGATAGGTATTTTTCCAGTTCTTACATTCTCGTTGACATTAATGTGTATAGTGGCGTTTTTGTAGATGTCTTTTAAGAGTGTTGTATACCGGGAATCTATTCTTCCGTCATTTAGCCCTGTGAATATTGACCAGAACTCTATTGTGTCGAAAGCTTTTCGGAAGTCGACAAACCCCAGATGTAGTGGTATATTATATTCCTCGCATTTCTCAATCAGTGTTCGTATTGCTTGCAGATGGTTAATGGTGCCGTATCCTTTTCTGAAGCCAGCTTGCTCGACGGGTTGGTAAAAGTCGAGTTTATTTGCCAGGCGATTTGTTATAATTTTCGTCAATACCTTATATAAATGGGATAGTAAGGTGATTGGTCTGTAATTTTGTACATCTGTGGCGTCTCCTTTCTTGAACAACAATATTACTTCTGCGGTTTTCCAGCTTGTTGGTATTTTTTCTTCATATAGGCACCGGTTTAGAAGGAGCTGTACAACCTTGATCAAAGATTTACCACCTATCTTTAACATTTCTGTAGTTATACGGTCTTCTCCAGGACATTTAACGTTTTTCATTTGGTTTAGGGTTTCCTCTTGTATAATTTCAGGAATTTCCTTAGAGTTGATATTTAGATGATTGGTTCTGTTTCGTTTGCATTCCGATTGGGTACCTACTTTGGATGCATACAAGTTGGAATAAAAATCTTCGATTACCTTAGAAATTTCAGATGTTCTTGTTACTATGTTGCCTTCTTTATTTTTGATTCGGTGAATCTGTTGTTTACTATATGACGTTTTATTTTTCAAGACCTTCATATTTTTGTTGTTTTCGATTGTCTCTCGTATTTTTATAGTATTGTAGTTTTGCATATAAATTCTGATTTTTCGTTTGATGGTCCTGTTCAAATTTTTGTATTCGTTGGATTTTCTGTCTAAGGTTCTTCTCAGGTCGATCAGTTTTTTTGTTTCCTCTGTTATTTTTCTGTTCGTTTTGTTTTTGGCTTGACTACACACTCTTTTTACAACTGTTTGTACATCCTTGCTGATTTTTTGGCATAGATCGTCTAGGTCCAAACCTTCAAGTTTGTTCAAAGGTGTAAGTTTATTTGTGATTTCAGTCTGGTATTTTTCTTCATTATTTTTTAATATAACTAACCTTGGAAAAAGTTTATTCTGCAGTAACTTTCTTTTTTCAATTTTAGTATTTATTTTGACTGAAGCCCTGACGAGTCGGTGGTCGCTGCCCATATGGAATTTATTTAACACCGATACATCTGTTATTATAGATTTCTTGTTTGAAATTATAAAATCAATTTCATTCTTAGTCTTCCCATCTGGACTGCACCAGGTCCACTTGCTTTTTAATGGTTTTTTGAAGTAGGTGTTCGTACAGAATACATTTTCATATTGAAGAAAATCGAGTAGTTTCTCTCCTCGTTTCGAATTCCTGTGCCAAATTTTCCTATATTTTCCGAACTATCTGTTTTATTCCTAATTTTGGCATTAAAATCACCTATAATCAAGCAATAGTGGGCTTTTACCGTATTTTTATCCATTGCGATGTCCTCATATAGTTGTTCTATGGATTCATCGTCTGATGTGCTGTCAGTGGCATAGATTTGGATGAGTTGAAGGAAGTACCGTTTGGATAGCCTAAGAGTTATATAAATGACTCGATTCGAGACTGCGTGCATGTTTGTAATCGCATATTTTATCTTTTTGTTGATTAGGATAGCCACGCCACCATTTCGCGAATTTTGGTCCGGGTTTCTTTGGAAGAGGACATGTCCTGATTTTAGGGTGCTACACTTCTCACTTGGTAGTCGTGTCTCAGATATTCCTAGTATATCCCATTTGATATGGCTTAATTCTTCTTCCAGTTCGGCAAAATGGTCATTTGTTCTTATTGTCTGTATGTTGTATGTCGCTACTAGAAGCTTTTCTTTACCGCATGTCAATCTCTTGCCCCCCTCAGAATCCGATCTGGGGCTGACTGCTGGCTTGCCAACAGTGTGGGGTTGTGAATGGTGAATTCTACCCATCTGAGGTAATTTTTTCCGTTATATTGACATTTGACATTTTTATATTTAGGGGGTTTTGGCATTAAAACACCGCGCTTGCCGAGCGTATTGGTGAGTAGAAAATGGGGATAGGGGAAGGATATTAAAGGTATGGGTAGGATTTGGATTGTTGTAACTGATCGAATAAAAAATTATGTAGTTATTGGAGCTATAATTTAAAATCACTTTGCTATTTAACTGACTTGCCGCTTTAGAGCCAAAACTTGAGATTGAGTGTTTATTTTCATTTTTATTAACTTATTGCAAGCTTTAAAAACGCAAAAATCTTAACTCGCTAACCTCAAATTTATATGTTTTAATGTCCCTTAAGATTAGCAGCGTGTGTTTGAAACTTCCTGTCTATCTAACTAATTTGAGAAAATTCGATATTAATCAAATACTACTCAACAAAATTAATTGATTGCATTTATTTTAACTTTGTATGCACTGGTTGTTCTCAGAAGAACCACCATTAATAAGGGCCAAAAGAGATACACCGAAGTGCACCTGATTAAGTTATCAGCGACCACTATCACCACTGAAAATTGTGTTTACCAAATATAACAGGTGGTTAACATAAAACTGTGTCGATATTGTGAAATTCGGTGTGTTGTGTAATAAATATTTGATTTTGGAAAGAACAAACAATGACAGGTTTAAATACGAACCGAAATCTGATTTGAGAGTGTCCTTGGAACAGTTGTGTGTATGATTTGTGCTAAAGAAATTGAACGAGTTGTCTGAGCATGTTAGATGCAAAACTCTGTGTTTTTATTATGACCAATCACGACTCAAACTACACGTCACATGACCCTGTCCACTTTTTGATGTGACAGGCGTTTATTGATACTTTGTTAAATAATAATTACTGAATTTACTGGAGAAGGGACTCAAAATTAGAATTCTACAAAATTATTGATTGTACTAAAAAAGCTACAGACGAAGAAATCCAGGAAGAAGATACTGAAACTGACAACGAAAATTTCAGTGAAAATGAAGAGCTGCAAATTTTAAACAGTAAAACTAAAATTATTTGTGTACTTTTATTTTTTATGTTACTTTTTATTTTGTTTGTTTGTTTGTAATGGACAAGGTCTAAGCATGCGGAGTACCAGGTACCTTAGACACCGATTGCTTTGGTCATATGGTCAAAGTTCTAATTAGAATTTTGCAGAGACTAAAGAGTTCCAACCCTAGCAAGGCATCTTTTATATGCTACACATCCTAGTTACATGGGCCCCACTGCTTTACATCACTTCCGAATCATGGCATTCTGAAGAGGTTTTCATCCGCATTTTTTATTTTGTTGTAACTTTGAACGTAAAAAAATAGTTTTACAAAAACTATAATTTTTGGTATCGTGTTAATTAAACAATCTGTACATAGTCAATTATGAATTAGTAAAGGTAAAACTTTAATTGACTTTCAAAATTTGGGCGTTATTCAGATGCAAAACTAAGTGAAACTGTAAGTTAGATGCAAAACTATGTAAGTGCATTTTTAAAACACAGTTTACGTTAAAACTAGGACATTTTCAAGCAAAATAAGATAATGCGATCTCCGTTGGTGGTAGTGGGCCACTTTTATAGGTCGAGTGGTGTAAGAAACACGACGTAACAGTTTTTTGCCTCTAGCGCAAATTCACTAATAGTGTAAATGCAGAGTTTTGCATCTAGTAGGCTTGTATGTTTTGTGCATCCAATTCGTAATAGTATGTTTTTGTAAATCTAAGCATACTCAGCATAAGTAGCGTATGGTAATAACCTAATAATTACTGTGCATGCTTATATTTTTGGGTGCGCCTAGATGTTACATAAATTTTTGTAAAGTGTATCCAATCTCTACTTACAATTGAGTTACAGAAATACATTAATTCTATAATTCCAGCGTAATATGAACAGAAAGATGAAAAAATATTTTTCCTTGAGGACCGAAGGTGGCAGGTTTTGTAGCAGCATTGAGATATTTGATCTACATGCTGTTAACTTTGATTACGGCAGTGATTCAGACGATACATTGTTAGTTGCACAAAAATGGCCAAGTGGATCGGGGATTCACCAAGTGGATCTGCTTCGGATTTTCTTAGAACTATATAATCGCTCTTACAGAGTTTCAAGAGGACTGTGTGACTGGAAAAGTAACATTCCTTGTTGTGGCAATTGAGACAAAGCTGAGGTGGACACTTTGTGGAGAGATGAGAGGAGTGGGTGAGGACAGCTTTTTATGTATTTAAAAAAATAAGATTACTTTATTCTTGAACCATTTTCATATTTTTAAACCTCCCTCCTATACGAAAGAAGATATTTAAATTTTGGCAAGTGCATCTTTAGTTGGAAAAGATGTAGAAACTTTTGTCAGAAATACAATTTTCTGAGAAATCAGTAATAAAAAAGTGTTTCCTCTTGTATCATCTATCCGTGTACATACTGTATATATTTTTTCCAATATTATTTTTACTTCCCTCGTATAAAAGACGAGGGAAGTATTGTAATAGTGAAAAAATTACCTTCCAAGGTTCCTTCACATCTTCACGTCTCAGGGCCCCTGGATGACGAAGAACAGATTTTCTTAATTCTGTCCGTCCATCAGTCTGCTGTTGCCGGTATAATTCAAAAACTCTTTGTTGGATGCGAATTTCGGTCAAATAGATACAAAGTGAGCATCTTTAAAAAATAAAATTTTTGTCCATTTTTGCTTTAACTGAGGAATAAATAATGGTAATTTATTATACAAGACGATAAAGTTAAATTTGAACCACGAGTGAATCGTTTAAGTCGAGACGAAGTCGAGACGTTAATGATTCAAGAGTGGATAGTAATAACTTTGAGAGAGCACCAATTGAGCACTTTATTACCCCAGGTAAAAATATATACCGTTGCCGAACCCACCAATTGAGCACCAAGGACCAAACGAAGACCGACCTATTGAGCACTTTAGATTAGCCAATTGCGCACTGTATTACTAGTTTGTTCATTAACAAACTAACAAGTTATCAGGTGCTGAATTAATGCAAACAGTTATCTTTCTCAGCCAAATAAAAAAAAAATCATAGTAGGTTTTTTTTATTAAAAAAATTTATTATCAATAATTATGTTAGTGTATATTCAGAAAAATCATAATTATATTATTTCATTTATCGCAATAATAAATCAGTTTTGATTTTGATGATGAGCTTTCCCAGTAATAAACGAGTTACAAATTTGTTTTTAATTATATCGTTAAAATTTGATTATGTGCTAATAATAATTATACATTGAAATACAAAAATTTACATTACAAAGTGGACACAGGTCAAAGTGCTGAATTCGCCTGTCTCAAAGGATCGCTTTGAAAAGTTACCTGATTTACCTGGTGCTCAGTTCGCCGGTCTACATTTATTACATCGAGAGCTTGGTGCTCAATTGGCGTGGACTCATAACTTTATCGTCGTGTATAATACAAATTTTTTATAGCAAAAACTTTAACAATTTCAAGAGAAAATAAGGAAAGTCAATCACATTTTAAAATCCTAGTAGCTAGATTGGGTTGCTAGGATAATACGAAGCTGTAATATTTAATTTAAATAAAAGATAATTAAATTACTTTATTTGTTCCTCACTTGTAAACATCAATTTATCAAGTCACTGTATTCACCTTGAAAATGTTTCTTAACTGGCTAGCCAGTAAAAAATTTACTGGCTAGCCAGTTATATTTTACAAGCGTGCTCATAGATAAATGATAGCGTGCAAAGCCAGAGTTGTCTTCCTTAGTATGTGTCATATTGATAAATTTAGTTGCTTGTCAGTTTGACATTTTGAATTAATGGTAAATTTCTAGTTATTTACAAGTGAGAAACAAATAAAATATTCAACAAAACACACCAGGTAACCATTTTTACTGGCTCAAGGATATGACAGGCTCGCCTAACGGCTCGCCAGTCATCCCAATCCTATCGCCAGTAAAAACTGTTTTACCTGGCTTGTAATGTTAAATACTATTATCGACGCTTGATGTTAAAGTGCTACTTGATCTACCCTTGCTGTTAAAGTAACACTTGACCTTTTGTTTTGAGTCGATAAAAGCACACTTTAACATTTGCTATAGAAAAATAGTAATTTATTATACAAGACGATAAAGTTAAATTTTATCCACGAGTGAATCGTTTAACGTCGAGACGAAGTCGAGACGTTAATGATTCAAGAGTGGATAGAAATAACTTTATCGTCGTGTATAATACAATATTTTTTTCTATAGCAAGAACTTTAACAATTTCAAAAGAAAATAATGACAGTCAATCACATTTTAAAATGTCAGTAGCTAGATTGGGTTGCTACGATAATACGAAGCTGTCATGTTTAATTTAACAAAAGTTAGAAAATTAAATTACTTTATCTATCCTTGATGTTAAAGTGCTACTTTATCTACCCTTGCTGTTAAAGTAAAACTTGACCTTTTGTTTTGAGTTGATAAAAGCACACTTTAACATGTGCTATAGAAAAAAAGTATTAATTTCCAGATCGGTCAGGCTTTATGCTTGACAAAAATGGGACCCAATAGATACAGGATAAAAATGGGCAACAATAAGTTGTTGAATGTAATTCAGGCGGTGATCGGCGATATGAGGCACAGCATCGTGGCAGGATGCGAAAGACGAGTGCGCTGCACACCGGATTCTTGCTTCTTTTATTGTTTCAGTATTATTGGGCACGTTACGATATTTTTACCCCTACTTGCCTTTGACTTTTAAAATATTTAGTGTCACAACTTCCACTTGCAAGGGAAGTTTTGAGTTTCTCTTTAAAGATTTTTTTTTATTTATTAAAGTTTAGAAATCTTTTTTATATTTTATGAGATACTGCTTATCCTCCCTGAATTATCTCTATATTTGACTTTTATTACAAGTTGGTTGATTAAATTCGAAGTAATTTTTATACAGGTAGTAAAATTTATCTAATCACTTATCTTCAAACGCCACTGTAACAAAAACTGCTTGAAATTGGGGTTGAAACTTTTTCTTGTCAATTTATTAAGCATTATTTTTAAATTAATAACTACAAAGCCTTCTTTTGTTTTCCATTTCGTGTTATAAATATAGTTTTTCACGTACTGTAGGGAAATGTACCATATTTCTAAATACAAAATCGTTTAGAAAAGTGGTACTGTTCTGCATAGCAACACTTTTTATATCAACATTTTTAAGCATTTCCCCTCGTACATGAAAAATAGCATGTGCAGCACGTGAGAAAGTAATTTTCCGTGCTCGGCGTCTTGCACAGAAAAACTACACTTTCCTCAACAAGTTGTACCATCGGAAGCATAGAAAAGTGAACGACCTACAATTTTCTGTTGTACACTAAACTTTTAATTCTGATTATTGCAGTAACAGGTAGATACCACATACAAGCTGTCAAATTTATATCAATCAAAAAGTGGTCTATCTTACGGTTGCGAAGAAATCTCAAAAAATATCCTATAAAAGGTATAAAGTTGTTCACTTTTCTATGCTCCCGATAGTACAATATACCATTGCTATTTCTTTGCATCTGTAACCCATATAGTTAGAGACGTTATTACTAAATTTTGTATTGATTAATGCAGCTCCAAATAAACATTGCAGTGTTTCATATATACAGGGTGGGAAAATGTCGATGTTTTTATTTCCGTAAGCGCTGAAATGGAAGCCCGTCTGAAATACTTTTTTAATTTGCAAATTGATTTAGTTTGAATTACCGAGTGCTTCCTTTTATTTTTCAGTGTTATTAGGAACGTTAAGGTAGTTTTACCCCAACTTGCCTTTGATTTCAAAATTTTTTATCGCATTTCATTGGTAATGTACTACATTTCTACATTCAAAATTGTTTAGAAATGTGGTACTTTTATGCATTAGCAACACTTTTGCGATTCCTTTTACGCTTGGCAGTACTGAAGTGTATTGTTGGTTGCACTGTAAGTCTATGTCAAATTCGAGGTTAGCAGGTTAGGTTTTGCGTCAGTCTGTGTCAAAACTGACGCAAAACCTAACCTGCTAACCTAGAATTTGACATAGACTTACAGTGTCCCCAACAATACATTTCAATACTGCTGCAAACGCTGATTATTGTGATTTAGTACATAGAAACGAGTTCTGCTCAGCTTGGTTATGTTTTGATATTTAGTGTCACTTTTATTATGAAATACGATAAAATAATATACGTAACATGTTAGAAAAGTGGTTTTACTCGTATGGCGGTTTAAGTACTCCCTAACGATCGTACTTAAACCAGCCATACTTGTTCAAAAAAACATCGCTTTTCTAAACTTGTTGCGTAATATACTATAGTGTCACAACTTCCACTCGCAAGGGAAGTTTGGAGTAAAACCCCTTACAGAATTTTTAATATTTATTAAAGTTCAGGAATCTGTTAGCTCTTTGAATGTTTATTATTGAAAACTGCAATATACTTTTAATACCTTATCAAATTTACAACCTGTTTGTTAACTTAAAAAACATTTTAAAATAATCGCTAGAAATCGTTCTACATTACTACTTCTTCGATGTGCTATCCTAGTCATTCACTTTCAGCTGTTCATCAAATGAAAGGATTGTCATCCATGATAGTGCATTGTCTTTTGGACCTCTTTCTAAGTATACAATAAAAGTATGTTGATACTATTTATCTTTAACGTTTCAACAAATTTCACCAACTAATCATCTTTAAACGCTCTGTACTTTACAATATCAAGAAGCTATCTTTAACTTGCTTGCGTAATACGTAATCCGCATTATCAGAAGGTGAAAGTTTATTAGCTCAATTAAATTACAAATTTCATACAGCTTCTTATTTTGATAGACGTTGCAATAATGTGAATTAATATGAGATAATTGCATTAACCGATTGCCGAATACGTTTTATGTAACACTGTAACTTCTATTAAGTGCATTGAGTATATTCAATTCATTACTAAAACTTGTTTTACTCACCATGGAAAATTTTTAAAGTAAATATTACATCTACTTGATCTTACTAATTATCTAATGAACAGAGTGCTATGACGATGTAATATAATACTTATTAAAAAAACGTCAAAAGGTAGTATGAAAAAACAGAAGAAAAAGAAATATCCCCGGGTGGAAACCCACACCTTCGGAGAAGGGAGTCCCATTGGATACGGGGGGGGCAGTACTACGTTTAGGCAAATAGTAAACCCAAGCTTGAATCTCAGCCAAAGGAAGAAACACAAAAACAGACAATTGATTCTCGGAACCTGGAACATTCAAGGATGGAGAACCAAGGACACCCAAGTAATACAAGAATTCAGGAGGATGAACATAGATATTCTAATTACAAGCGAGACAAAGAAGAAAGGAAATGGTACAGAACAGATAGACGAAATATTCCACTGTTGGAGTGGTGTAAAGAAGGAAGAAAGAGCAACAGCGGGAGTAGGAATATTAATAAGAAAGAGATGGATAAGGAAAATAACGTCATGGGAACCCATTAACGAAAGAATAATAAAATTAAATATGACAATCTTCGGAAGGGAAATGGTGATACTCGGAGTTTATGGACCAACAGATGACAGTAATGTAAGAGAAAAAGACAAGTTTATGGAGACACTGAGAGAGGAAATAAGAAAATTGAAGAACAACCAAGAAATAATAATAGCAGGAGACTTGAATGGAAGAACGGGAAGAAAAGATAATGACAAAATGGTAGGAAGATTTGGAGAGGAAACCATCAACGATAATGGAGAAAGACTAATCGAAATATGCGAACTAAATGACCTCAAAATAACTAACGGGTTCTATAAACACAAAGAAATCCACAAATATACATGGATCCAAGCTACACGGAATTTGAAGTCCATAATTGACTACATTATAGTAAAAAACAGCACTACAATTAGAATAAAAGACGTAAGGGTAAAAAGAGGGGCCGAATGTGGAACGGATCATAGACTGTTAGTAGCTAACATGCAATTCCCATGGAATAAAGTAAGAACAAGAACAAAAGACAAACAGGAAGAAAAAGATAAGGAAGGAGTACAGGAGAAGGAAAATGCGCCTAAGCAAATAAAGAAAGAGAAAAGGTTCAAAATACATCTGTTACAAGACGAGTCAATAAGAGATTTATACAAAAAAAGATTAGATCAAAAACTCATAGAATTCAACTACAACAGCATTCAAGAAATGTATAACCAAGTAAAAGAGTCCATTAAACAAGCAGCCCTAGAAGCCTTAGGAGAGGAAGAAAACCAGGACAAACACTATAACAGTAGGATCAACGAAAAGACCAAACAAGTGATACAGGAGAAAAAGGCTCTATACGAAAAGTGGCTAAATACGAAATCAGATGAGGACTTACAGAAATACAGAGAGAAAAACAGAGAAACAAAGAGACTGATAAACAAAGAAAAGAACGAGAGGTGGGAAAAAGCATGTGAGAATATTGAACAATACATAGGCGGAACAAGAAGTACGGAGTCATGGAGGACAATCAGAGCACTAAAAACGAATACAAGAGAAGGAGCACATATACAATATATACAAGAAAAACAATGGGAAGAATATTATAAAATACTACTAACTGAGGACAGACCACAGTTCCAAGATAGGAACATCGAGGAAGATTATAACGGGGAAATTAGACAAATAGAAGTCAGCAACGAAGAAGTCAAGAAGGCCATAAAAACATTAAAAAACAACAAATCATCGGGGCCAGGAGGCATAGTGAACGAGATGATTAAATACGGATCAGTGAAGTTGCATAGAATATTAAGAAACATGTTCCATAGAGCGACAAACGGGGAAAAGTTACCAGATGAATGGACAAACGCACACATAATCTCTATTTTCAAAAAGGGAGATAAAAGAAAATGCACGAACTACAGAGGCATCAGCATCATTTCGAGTATCGGGCGACTCTATGGTAAAATTATCAAAAACAAAATAGAAGACAACATACAGGGGAAAATTGGAGATGATCAAGCCGGGTTTACGGCCGGAAGATCATGTGTAGACCATATATATACCATACGACAAACAATAGAAAAGAAACTCGCCAAAAACAAAGATATTCACTTAGCGTTCATTGACATAAGAAAGGCATACGACTCTGTACCGAGAAAACAACTTTGGATGGCGATGGAAGAAATTGGTATAGATAAAGAACTAATTAAAGCAGTACAAGCCCTCTACAAAGATAATACCGTGGCTATTAAAATTGGTCATAAACTAAGTAATAAATTTCAAACGTCCAAAGGTCTCCTGCAGGGATGCTCCACGTCTCCGACACTCTTCAAAATATATGTGGAACAAACCTTGAAACAATGGAAACAGAAATGCGAAGGAATGGGAGTCCCAGTGAGAGAAGATTATTTATACACCCTAAGTTTCGCGGATGACCAGGTGGTCATTGCACAGGACGAAGAAGATCTAAGTTATATGGTGAGAAAGCTAAAGGAAGAATACACCAGAGCAGGACTGGAAATAAACTTTGACAAAACGGAATACCTAACAACGAAAGAAGGAAACATTGCAAACCTGGAAATAGAGGACGATATAACAATTATAGGAACAAACAAATTCAAATACTTGGGGAGTATAATAACAAATAAGGGAACATCAGAGGAAGAAATAAAAGCCAGACTAGGACAAACGAGAAATTGTATAAGACAGCTGAACTCAATACTATGGGACAAACATATCACTAAAAACAATAAAGTGAGAATATACAAATCAATGATAGAAAGTATTATGACCTACGGTGCGGAAACCTGGACAATAAATAAAAGAAATAAATCAAAGATCAGAGCGGTAGAAATGGAGTGTTGGAGAAGGTGCTGCAGAGTGGTACGCATGGACAGAATACCTAACGAGGAGATAAGGAATAGAATGGGAATAGAGAAAGACGCAATAAACACCATAGAGGAAAAAAAGTTAAAGTGGTATGGGCATGTAAGAAGAAGCGACGACAACAGGTGGATAAAGAAAATAACAGAATGGAGCCCCTTGGGAAGAAGGAAAAGAGGAAGGCCCAGGAGATCTTGGAGGGATGATGTGGATGAGGCGATGGAGAGTAGAGGATTAGAAGCCGGAGACTGGGAAGACAGGCAGGAATGGAATCTTAGGCTGAGAGAAGGAAGGCAGCGTCAGCTGTAGAAGATCCTTAATATATATATATAACTTTGAACAGTTTGGTGTCGAAGGCTTTCACAGCCCTTGTC
This sequence comes from Agriotes lineatus, assembly GCA_940337035.1. NCBI lineage: Eukaryota > Metazoa > Arthropoda > Insecta > Coleoptera > Elateridae > Agriotes > Agriotes lineatus. Next base: position 38,108 of record CALNHX010008433.1, on the reverse strand, counting down.
ATTCCGGTATTATACCGGATCATTATTGAGGTCGAAGAACAGTTTGTGATAGTTACAACTTTTCCGGGACTTTAAAGTGACGCCACAGTTCGCTTCGGTAGCTTGTAGTAAATGCAACTCTAAAATTACATATCTGCAATTCCCATCAAGCTATGGTCAAGTAGCAAATACTTGTTAAGAACAATTTCCCAAAGCAATTACTTTAGCTAACGCATTGCAGTTTCTATATTCGTCGAAATTCAGTTATAAATTCACCCTTTGTTCTCTTTTGCGAAAAATGGGGTTTCAGCTTACCGATTTCTCCGTATTTATTGTTGTTCTGGGACACTCAAGGTTCCCTGCGAGCTTCGTGAGAAGTGTTGAGTCAGTATTTCATTAGAGCACCGTCTTCCCCATGTTTTCGCATAAGCAAAAGAGAGAATACAGCTTAAGTGGCGCAAGTAGCGCGTGCGCCTTGCATTCGGTTCGAGAATGTTTTCACGCAACAATGGAAAGTCGTCTCGCAACTTCCGCCTTAAGAGGGTCAAAAACTGTGTCGTTTATTTCGCGCCCCGGCCACCAAGGCTGGGGCCCCAGCTTTGGTGGCCGGGGCCGCGCTGTTTCGTTTAACTAACTGTGTAGAATTATCTGAGTACCTTTCGCCGATTTGTGGGCCTACGGAACTGTTTACTTTTCGTCGATTTTTGAAGGCTTTTGAAGGAGTGCTGCACGCGTCGTGATGGATCGGTCTTGTGGTCGCTGTTGAGCATTTACGCCATCGTAAGCTCCGAATTCCCGTCTATCGTGAAGTGGCAACTTCAAATTACGTCGTAAGACGGATTATCAGTGGGAATATCAGTCATAAGCTTATTTGGGGCATGCCAAACTTCCGTTTATCGTTTCAAGATTTGCTGTACCGCTTCGGAGTTCATTACCCTCGATAGGGGATGTTAGAACCAGACCGTCTTCGTCAGCAACTTCTCCGTTACTATTGTGCAACTTTTTCAGGCACCTTAAGGCAGTTTGTTTGGAACAAGGCGATTACATACAATGCCGCACGTCAAATGCAGCCAGCTGAGCTTCTTCAGATAACAAGTTATTGTAAATTAGTTTTATGGTGTATTATGTACAGGGAACGTTCCGTCGAGTGTTGAACAATTCAGCGCCTTTGTTGTTAACCATGTTATTTGCTGTTTGCTAAATTTAATGATTTGCCGTCGTATTTTTTTGTTTGTTTAACGTAATTTGTGGCAGTCTCGCCCTTGCTCCACATTAATGTACTTGCAGTCAAGTTTGCAGTTTGTAATTAAGTCAATGTGTTGCGTAAGCTAACTTAACTAATCTCTTTGATTACTTTTAAATTTTAACTAGTCAATTTCATGTTCACTGTTATTTGCACATATTTTATTTATTTCAATAGAGTTCATTGTCAAGTACTTTATGTTTTTTATTTGTGTTTATGATTAGTAGCTGTTTCAGTGAGTTATTTTCGTAAGGTAAGTCGATACTGTACGCAACTCGCCGACCAAACTCTGCCTAGCTGATAGTAAAAAGCCCTGCTGACTTCCACATTCACGGTAGGCCTACCTATTTCTAAAGGATGTTAATGTTGTGTTCCCGAGGTATTCTGAATGTGGTTGCGTCCTTAATTTAACATCGTTTAACCTCTCGTACCGGAGTACAGCCCTAACTCAAAGGTCGTAAAGAACCAGCCTTCGCGGCTGAGTTTTTAGCTGGAGAAAACCTTCCTGTTTCCGCCATCTTAACAGAGCTGGGGACTTGTATTCTTGGTTTATTTCCCTATCATGTCGTTGTATGATGTTTGTGCGGTAACATACTTTCAAGTTAAATTTATTAGTTAAAACTTCAAAGCTATTTTTCCTAAATATTCCATCTTTTATGGACAAAACGTTCGATGCGATTATTAAAAACCATGAACCTTCACACTAAAATGGTTTAGAAAAACTAATTTATCATCGTTTTAAAGCCAATATTTTAATTTAAAAATGCAATTTTGAATAGGGCGTGGTCTGTCTTAAGGGTACCATAATTATGTTTGAAAATAAACTCACATTTGCTTTAATTTTATCACTTAAACCATCGAAAAAATAACAGAGTTTTGCTCTCTAATATTGCTTTTATATTATTCGATTTAGTTTCTGAGCTAAAGCGATGGTCAAATGATGATCGAGAAATGAAGCATAAGTATAGCAAAAGCAATGTCGAAACAAATAAAGCAACACTAATCTAAAGAAACAGTAAATCTATGTTGAAGTCATGGCTACCACGCCGCAACGTCACCGCTATGTAAGCACAACGTCGTTGGACTTACCAGCACAAGTTGCATAAACTAAACGTTACGATCACCCCATTTTGGTGAGTGCACGTAATGGGAACGTTTCTATTACGTGCCTAGCGAAAAAACGCCTTGAAGTTCTACAATATCGCCGGTACGTTCCAGTGACTAATTGTGCTAGAGAAAAGTAAGTGAAGAAGTGAAGAATAATAGCTATTAACATATCTAGGAATGTTATGAGTATCATAACTGCCGCAGAAGTTTTGAAATCCGAGCTCGTAGAGCGAGGATTTTAAAACTTCTAAGGCAGTTATGATTCATAACATCCGTGATTTGTTCAATAGTTTATCGGTTGCTATATGGTTATGGTTGCCATGTAGGGTAATATTCTTTAACCCTACAGATAAGTTATGATCTAGTTACCAGCCTACTTTTGTATATGTAAACAAAGGCTTAATATCCTGAAACCGATAAAAAAATATATATTCCCAATTTTTACAAAATGAATCGTCTTTCAATGAGCCTTTCAATTCCAAACTCAGATTAAGAAGCAAAATAACGATGTTTGTGTATCTTTTAGTGGAGCGCCATAATCCATTTCGAAGCTATAATATTTGAATATTCAAGTTGGAGCATTGTTGATATAAAATATTTACATTAACAAAAACCTTAAAATAATTTAGTAAGCAGTTACATTTTGCATTGCAGACCACTTGGAAATTTGAAAAAGTACACTAACTTGCGATAAAATATAAGAATTTAGTTTGAAGTGAGCTCAAATGTGAAACGAAGTCCTCGCTCTCGCAAATATTAAAGTAGGCTTCCAATCGAGTCAATGTTTATTTAGACGGAATCTTTTATCTCCACTCAGCTACACATTAATAAACGTTGTTTTAACCTATCGATATTATTAATTCGAAGTTGTCTAGACAATAACGCAACTAATTATCAAATTTTTCCTCAATTTAACATTTCCGATAAGCTCATACATTTTATTAAATTGCTGTTTTAGATATTATAACTTAATAAGATAAGAGAGCAATTATTAATGTTAATATTATAGGATAAATATAAACAAAGGTGAATAAACACAAAACGTGTATCATTATATCGAACATTGCAGTTCACCTATAGAATTTCATGTTATATGCCCAATCAACTGCAACTACAATCAATCTTTATTTTAATATTTGAACATATATTTTTGCACAAATTTATTATATAAAAACATTTAATATTGTACTGTATGATGGCATAACGAAACAGTTGAGACAAGAAATAATTTAATAGTTATTTATGTACCATGGGCATAAGATGGTGTTGATAGCCCGCAGCGTGAATATTATAGAGCGAGCTCTGACACGACATTTTATTTCATTTTGGAACCGTGATGTTGTTTATTGGCCCTCGATAGTGGGCGTAAAATGGCTCTAGGTCTCATAAAGTTGCTAAGCACTATAATAAGCTCCGACAATGTAGTAAAACAACACCAACATTCTGTATAGAAACCATAGCACACCAAAAATTCAAAGCGCAAGCACAACGATGACACAGTAGCCTGTAGCCAATATACTGAATCCTTGAATTTTGTCCATCTTGGGAACCAAAATAATATAAGACATTGTAGGCATCACGTGCCAAATCACGATTATAGCCTTAATACATAAATACAAAAACATAAACGCTAGTTATGCATGCGGTGTAAACAAAATTTTATTCACAGACCGGAATATTCAGTAGAAATATAACAAGTGCTTACAGAATTTCCGGAAATATTATACTGACGCTTATGTTAAAAAAAAAACTGTTGAAAATTTTTTGCAAATATTTTCAGTAGAAATATAACAAGTGCTTGAAAAATTTTCGGAAATATTTGGAAATATGTTCTGCAGCTATTTTTTCAGTTGGCATGCACGAATGCTTTTGTTGAAAAAAAAATAGCTGCATAACATATTTCCAAATATTTCCATAGCAAAATTTTTTAAGCGCGCGTTATATTTTGATAGAGAATATCACGAATGAAAAAACACACTAAAGAAAACATTTTTATTAAAAAAATTACGAAACTAATATCTAAGTACTAATAGTTTACGGTTTTTTGTGATGACAGTGACATAAGTGGAAATTTTCCGGTAAATTTTCGATTATCAATTTTCGCCGTTACCATAGAAAATTTCCAACTAAATTTGTATAAGGGATATTCTTTTTAGAAATGAAGAATTTTCTCGAAATATTTGGAAATATGTTCTGCAACTATTTTTTCCATAAAAGCGTGAGTGCATACATGGTGGCATGCGTGAATCCTTTTGATAGGAAGAAAATAGCTGCCGAACATTGTTTGCAAATATTTCCATAGGAATCTTTTTAACCACGCGTTATATTTTGTTAGAGAATATCACGAATAAAAAAACATTTTTCTTAAAAATAACAACAAAACAACTATATAAATACTAAAATTATACGTTTTTTGTCAACACTACGGTAAGTGGAAATTTCCCGATAAATTTCCAAAAATTTCCTGTTATCAATGATCGTCATTGCCACGAAAAATTTCCAACTAAATATGCATATTTGATATTCTCATAGGAATGTTTTTATGCCCGGGTTATATTTTCATAGACTATTTCCTTCATATCAAATAGAGCAATCAGTCGATAGGCAATTTTCAAATTTCGACCAATCACGTTAAAAATAAAGCAGCAAAATAAAAAAAGTCCCTTGGGATTATTTAAATGACAATACATTTCCTTAGTTAGCATTGGAAAAATTACAATATTGTTTGACAGTTTACATTTTTACTTCCCTCGTCTAAAAGATGAAAGAAGTATTGCAATCTCGAAAAAATCACCTTCCGAGATTTCTTCAGATCTTTACGTTTCAGGGTCTCTAGATGACGAAAAACAAGTTTTCTCAATTCCGTATGTCTGTCTGTCTGTCTGTCTGTCTATTTGTCTGTTGGCGGTATAACTCAAAAAACATTTTATTAGATGATGACGATATTTTGCATGCTGATTATATGTTTACCTGGCATGAAATCGAAAAAATTTTAGACAAATATATACAGGGTAAGCACCTTAAAAGAATTAAGTTTTGTTTATTTTAGTGTTAATTTTAAAATAGATGCAAGTAATAATTTTCACATAGGTCATTCTTTGCAGTTGCCGAAAATAGGACTCAAGAGATACAAGATAATGTCACAAGAGAATCGAAACGTTTCAACAATAAGACCGTTGCGGTAAATAGAGGCACGCGCCGCAATCATTTCAATAAGGTAAGATCCCTATCAAAATATTTGTGGTTCTCCTGCTCTTTCCCATTAGCCAGACCGATTTTATTAAATCAAATCTTTTGCCTGTCGACAGCACCATTTCCACTTTTTCTCACTCGGTTAGGGCTGCTGAGATCTGCTGTTTTGTTACACCCAGAAGGGGTTCCGGTCCAAAACAAGTTTCCTCGGCTCCGAATTTCGTTAGTTCGTTTGCATTCTCTTTGCCTTAGACCCCTATGTGTCCCGGGACCCAGACGAGCTCGACGTCCTTTTCCCTTGCCAATTTAGCTAAATCATCTCCACATTGCTGCACAAGAGCTGATCTTGCCCTGGCCGAGAAGATTGTTTTTGGTGCAGCTTGGCTATCAGAGAAAATTTTAAATTTTTGTTGCGGTGATGCCTTGTTGCCACCGATAGGATAACATAAACGTTTGCTTGGAATTCCATGGTGAATCTTTCTAAAGCATAGCTTTCTTGTACTCCTCGGCCTTCTTTATAAATTCTTGCTCAAGAGGATTACCTTACCGCCACTCGTGAACCGTCCGTGTAGCATACCAAGGCATTTCTCTAGATGCCACATCGGCGATTCTTGAGTGGCCCGTGCGAACTCCCTGATCATTCCAAAGCCCCGTATCTCGCATTCTGTAGTGGGCAGCCATGGCCTCTCGCTTTATACAAGTGTCAATGCCCGGGAGTCCCTGAATTTCAAGGTAAAATTTGTGCTCATTTTTTTGCTTATAAATAACCTTTCCTCAAAAGTTTACCAAAGCAACAATCTTTCGGCCATAATTTTTTCCTGCAAAATAATGGTTCTTTGGTCTACAACAAGTTCATTAAAAAATTCCATAAGGAGCTGCTGTGGAAATTCAAACGTATGAATAATATATTGGTGGCACTGTAAGTCTATGTCAAATTCGAGGTTAGCAGGTTAGGATTTTCGGCAGTTTTGACACAGACTGACGCAAAACCTAACCTGCCAACTTCGAATTTGACATAGACTTACAGAGAAAAACAGATTCCATAGGAAGCTGAAAGAAGCTACATACATAGAGCTGGCAGTAGAACCAATTAGCCAAGCTAGCGCAGAACCAAAGTCCATTTGGATGCCACTACTGCGCAGAGAATTAAAAAAATAGTCTACTGCTTATACAACGGTAAGATATATTATTATGATACACATAGGTCACTTATTAAATAAAAATTAAAAGAAATAAATTTGGAAGATTAATACAATCAAATTTAGAAAATTTTGAATAAGATTGTTGGTTAAGTTGAATTGAGTAATAGAAATTAAATTTGAGACAATTTGTAATTAATTTTGTTACGTTATAGCAATTGAGTATTCAATCAGGGTGATGAAAGTTAATATGAAAGATAAGATAATGTTATCATGTGACAAATATGCTTTCTACTAGAATATATAGCATGTAGTAGGTAAAACTCAAAACATTTAATTTTAAAAAAGAGTGCATTAATAATTGTAACTAGCATAATTTTAAAATTTGTTTAAGATAGTGATAATAACAAACTCATAAAATGTAGACATATTTTTGGAAAAAATAATTTTGTATTAATAAAAACTGGAAATTTAGCCTTTATTTGTATAAATAATTTGGTTGAATACAAATAAAAAGGGTTTTATAAATCTGCGAGGTGAAATTAAGTGAAAATATAATTATAAAATGATGCAAGTGTGCAGTCATTGAAAAGATAATGGAATATGGTTTAATTAGATCGAGTAAGAAGAATAAAATAATATTTAATTAGAATTAGATGATTTACTACATACAAGGATAAGTTATACTAATTACTGGATTTGGTGATTATAAGGAGGACAGATCAATCATTTAAAGGGAGTTTCCAGTGTAGCTGATTGATTTGGGTTGGTTACTACAACGTAGGAGCTGAGGATAATGGGAAATTAGTTTGGATACCATCTGTTAGTGGAAACTTACCAGGAAGCTGTTAGATTGACGGTCGCGTACAGGAGTGTAAGGAGCGAGACTGTATCTGCAGGAGCCCAGGGTTTTGACGTGTTGGAGTTGGTTGCGTGGTTGGAGGAGCATCGACGTTAGGCTGTCAATGAGCTTAACTGTGAACGTCAGGAGCAGTAGTGTTTAATGTGAATAGCAGTGAAATAAGAAAAAATCAGGTTGGTCTTAATTAGTTCTATAATAGTAATTTACGATACAAAGCGTAAAGCTACTCTTTAGGCACGAGTGGGGTAGAGTTAAAACGCGAGTGAGCAAGCGTTTTAAGCCCCGCGAGTGACTAAAGATGCTTTACGCATGTGTATCGTACAATATTTTATCTACGATGAAATCTAGAAAACACGGTAAATATTAAAAAAAAATGTACCGGTCGTAATTTTAAAACACGTTACTACTCACAACTTGCCTAATGAAATCTTTTAAATAAGTTCCTACTGACGACGTAAACTAATAAAAACATGTTATTAAACAGTCGTTTTACAAACTTAAAACTGCCAACTAAAAGGCAATTTTACACACTGTCGTAGATAAAACAATATTGAATAAGAAAAACAATTAAATGAGTGAAATAAAAAAATAGCACAGTACTTACTTTGGTGATTTGAGTCATTGATTTGTGAATAGAAACAATATTTGCCAATTTTGATTTGATTATTATTTGATAGTTGTTTAAAGTCAAACTGACATTTAGGAGCAGTCAATAATTAAAAATCCATATAAAATTAGAATATCAAAGAACAGATAACTAGATTAACGACCCACACCCTTTTAAGAGTCTCAAATGCATTACATAATATTAAAGTAACCTACTATTGGATTTAAATGTAGAGTGGTGTTACTACTGCAATATATTGCACTGGCTACTCTATTTCAATTGAATTGTGCCTTTTAATATGCAAACTTTCAAATATTGATATGATAGAGCATAAAACTCTTTCAGGGTTAGGTTCAATTATCTAGTTACTTTGTTCTGAAAAAATGATTTTCAAATATTTTTAAAACTATTTATTCAAATTAAACGTCACTTCTAATGTCAACCAAATGTCAACAACAATTTTTAAATCTCAATGACAAATGCCCAATTCTTAGAATGGCACACCACAACGTTAAATAAAACAATAAGTTATTGTATCTTAATTAATGTCACTTTTTAAATTGTCTTTATTTGCTTTCTAGTTGGTATACTATAAGAAATTACCCACCTTGTATATTTCACTTCCAAAATGTTCAACACTGCAACCTATCCTTTCGTCACAATCGACCCCTCTAAGCAGCTCCCTGTAATGCAGCAGCTCTCACGAACAGACAACTAGTCCCTGGCTTGGTCCACACTAAAAACCCAAAATCCTTGACAACAACCAGCCAACCAAGTAATCCCTTCTGGAATGTAACTTTCTCGCTTCACCGACACCCTTTTGGACTCTCCACTCAGCAGCAAATAGATTGATGTAACCCTTTTCTATTTATGTTACTTGTCAAATGTATTCTTCTCAATAAAACTGTTCCAATTAATTCTTCAATGATTAACTTGTAAATAACAATCCTTGTATCCATTAAGTTTTACCATTTGACAATTATCTTCTGTAATTAAATTCTTTGTTTCTCTTACTTGCTTCTTAATATTTCACAGAATTGCCTGAGAGGCTGCTTCAGGATTCCGTTATTTTGCGCTGATTCTATCCGTCAAGCACGTAAACAAGACTGTGTTTACGTTTTAAACCAATGTAGTCAATGGTACTTGAACGGACGACAATAAAAAACCACCCTTGGAGCACAGCCTCCTGCCCCATTAATATTATGGCTTAGAAAGGGTAGTGAATGAATCAAACATTAAATGCAGATTGATTTTTATTATGAAAATAGACTAGTATTTATACAAAACAAAAAATGCTTAACGCAGTAACAATATCAAAGTTCATATATACAGTTTAATACGGCAAAGTGTTTAAATTACAAAACAGCAGATAAGCAATTTGTGCAGTTTTTATTTCCTGATAGAGCGAAGGTCGCCCGTTGAACTTACTACTGTAGGTCGATATTATGCAAGGAGTGCAGAATTGCATTTTCCTGGTCTTTAACTCGTATGATTGTGTAATAACACTGGCTTTTAAATTACGAATAATGTTTCATAAATTTGAACTGAAATATATAGTTTTTAATCTAATTTAAACATATTAAATTTAGTAATTATGAGGCAAAGACTGGTGATTGCAACATTAAACAGTTCTTGCTAATAAATTGCATTTAAAAGCATGCAACTGGATTTCGTAAATTTTTGAAAATAAAATTTATGTGTGTTTAAATCAAGTTTAAACAACCACGTAGATTTAGATTATCCTTTTTAAATAAGCCAACACATTTTACATTAAAAGAGGGTTAAATTCGATATTTTTAATCAGAGGAAAACGATTTTCTGTACATGTTTTTCAAGTTGCTATTTTCTAATAATGGGAAACAAGCTTCCTAACTACCACATTTTCATTCTTAATGCCTTCTAGTCTATATTCTTATTTGATATCTACTTACTTTAATTCTACTAAGGGTAGAAGTATGCATTTGTCATTGCTTCTTAAACCGTATTTAAATGTTGTCTTTATTTTAAAACCGCCTCTAACCTTTCAATAGGTATCATTCAGTTACTAAATTGCTTTAACTCAGATTTATTCAGAAAACTTTTTAAATATCCTCGACTATTCTCATGGGTTAAAATGGATTGTAATCACAGCCCATTTTCTTTTACAAATTTTAATTTTATCTACTAACATAGTATAGCCGTATCATAACATAATATAAGTTTATAACTAAAATATATAACAGCGCTGGTAGCCTAGTGGTGAGAATGTCAGACTAGTAATCACAGCGATCAGTGGTTCCGGGTTCCAACGCCGGGGTAGGCACTAGTATAAGTGATAAAAAGCATTAAAAAAATCAGTCTTTCTCAGGACTAACGGAAGTAGATCAGAGACTCCCGAAACGTTGTGTGATAAACACTCGAGACAGTAGAAAAAGTCCGATTAAACATATCATAATAGACCACTGTAAAAAATGACATCGTTCAGAGAACAGATGTTAAGATGCTTTTTCTGCTCCAAACACGCTACAATCTGGACCACAAATTGGCAAAACCGCTTGAAGCCCCTCAAACGGAGTACGAGTATTAATAGCGAAGTCGCTCCTGGACCGGAATTAAATACAATATAGCAAAGGTCTCAGAGTTCTTCTCCAACATACAATGTGTGATGGAACAGACAAAAGGTGCGAAGAACAGCTCAGCTTGGACGTTCATGATGAATTGAAGCTAATTTCAAATTAATTGAAAATTAAATAAGATTAGTTGCAGATTTAATGCCTAGATGTCAAGTGGCCAAAACGTCATTTGATTCTAAAATATCGTCATAGCCTGGATAAAGCAGACAGGTTACTAAATCTCAACGCATGTAGTTCCTGACGATTTTAGAAGATAAATCTGCTTAAAAAACATGCAACAAAAATATTCCAAAAATGCAAACTAAAGAGTTCTTCCAAAATAGAAATGGAAAATAGCCGTATGTACGTGCCAAAAGTCCAAAATTTAGACCTGCTCTGATAGGATTATTTGGAAAATTGTAAACGCTTACCGAGTTTTCTTGGTCAAACTGGACTTACAATTTAGTTAGTTAATAAGAAGAAATTAATAAGAATAGTTCATAAGTGACGGTATTAAACTTAAGTATTCTGTAAACGGCGGAAAATAAATGCAAGTATTTGTACTTAAGTGTTCTCATTAATCTCGCAACAGTAGCTTTAGTCTTCGTGTATAAGTATATTTTAACTAAAAGGATTGCCAGTTAGTTACCCCGACTTTAGGCGTATCGCGACATATTGTACCAAGTCACTACGTATCAATGTTATCGTACGATATTTATACTAAAATATTGTCACTTAGTATTATTGTAAACTTTATGTATAGAACCAAAATCAATTTATATATATACTGCTACTAATATCAGAATTGATATGCTGTTGATAAAATGAAATTCCCTTATCTGAAAGATAGTTAAATATGCATACAACCTTAGAGAACAAATAAAATTTAAAAGTTTAAAACTCACAGCTCTCATTCGAGACGCAAATTGCAGAACAAGAAACACATTTCCAGTAAACGCCGCTCTTATCTAAAAGCAGTTAACAGAGAATATAAAGAATGGAAATCACAGCTACAGCTTCGTAACTTTGTGGTACTGCATAGCGAAAATATCTTAAATTGCTTAGTCGCGCCGGCATCTGGCCCTAAGCACCACTTTTGTTGTTGGAAGCAACGACTTTCTTGCGGATAGGTCAGTTGCAGGTCTGGTTTCAAAGGTTTGCTACTGGAATGTAAGTTGTGCAATTTGCGATTCGTTTACGAGAAAACATATACAGTCATTTAGTTGCGAACAGAAAATAACGCATTTATAAATTTTACTTTTTATGTAACATTGTATCCACCATTTATTTCTCTGTTGCACAGATGCTGGTATCCGATGTACACATTTGATTATATTTAGTTGGTGTATTTCAAAAAGAAACTCCTTTAGGGTAACCCTTGGATAGAAATAAATTGTCCTTTTCCGTCGTACATCCTCCAGTTTCTAGAAGTTGTGATTTTCAATAGTTATTGAATATCGTTGATCATCTGTCTTCATTGTTGTCTATTTTGTGCTATATCCATTGCTTCTTTTAGCTGAAGTCCTGTTAGTTGTTTAACTGCATGTGTCCATCTAGTGGGAGATCTTCCTCTTTGTCGTTTTCCTTCAGTTGTTCCTTGTGTCACCAATCTATAAATTCCCCATCATTATTTCTCAATAGAAGTATAAAGTATTTCTTTCACGTCTGGGAAAAAACACGGTTTCTACGATACCAAAATCGTGACAAAAATTATGAATTATTCCCTAGAGGGGAGGAATTTACCTAGGGAGTTTTTATTATTACTGACACAACAATTATGTCAAATTAGAGGTTAGCACGTTAGGTTTTCCGTCAGTTTTGACACAGACGTTTAAAAAAACAAGTTTGTAGTTTTAAATCTTCCTGCAACGTGAAAAAAATAGTATATGCAATTCGGAGAGACTACTATTTTGCTTCAGTGCTATGTGACTCTCGGGCTTCGCCCTCAAGCAAAATAACGCATTTCTCTCCCTCATTGCATAATCTACTATTATTATCCTTATACTGGTTTTACTAGATATCCCTTTTTTACTTCCCTCGTCTAAAAGACGAAGGAAGTATTGTAATCGCGAAAAAAATCATCTTTCGGAATTTCTTCAGATCTTTACGTTTCAGAATCTATAGATGACGAAAAACAAATTTTCTCAATTCTTTCTGTATGTCTGTGAGGGAAGTTTCGTGTAAACCCCTTTACAGATTTTTACTTCCCTCATCTAAAAGACGAAGGAAGTATTGTAATCACGAAAAAATCACCTTTCGAGATTTATCCAGATCTTCACGGTTCAGGGTCCCTAGATGACAAAAAACAGGTTTTCTTAATTTCGTCTGTCTGCCTGTCTGTTGGCGGTAGAACTTAAAAACTATTTTTCGGAGGAAGACAATATTTTGCATACACATTATATATCTACCTGGCATGAAACCAAAAAAATTTCAGACAAATATATACAGGCTTAAAAAATTACATTTTGTTTATTGGATTTAACTTAGCACTAAAATGGGCCCTAACAGATAGAGAATAAATTTATACGATACAAAAAGGGGCAACAAATTAGTGCGTTACTTAATACAGCTGCAACGCAGGACTTTGAAGGTTCGGTGCTCCGTAGCTAAGGTAGAAATAGCCCGTTTGTGACGGGATTAAGGGTCTGCCTTACTTGGCGGCGAAAGTTATATTTGGTATTTTGCCGGCTGGAAAATGTCAGCCTAAGTTGATTAACTCGTCGGGAAGGGTCGGGTTCCAGCAAAGCTACAAAAAAATTATGGGACAGGGCGCTAAGCCCTCGACGTCGACAAATCCTTGGGTCGCATCACCCCAAGGTAAGAGATAAACCCAGCAAACCAAATAATAGCAAAACAAACCAGTAACAGCATTTATTTAAACATTTGGCTCTATAGTGCAAACATAAATAGCAACATGTCAATATATCTATCTAAATATGCATGAATCTCCTCCTTCATCCAACCATCTTGACAGACGGAAAGTGATTATGAATAATGAGTAATGACTAGGTGTCTAATTAGGACGTTGCCTTCTTTACTAGGTTGCGCCATCTTTCACGGTTGGAAGTATTTCTGACAGCTTCTTCAAGATTGCTATTTAATAAAGACTCAACATTATCAATCCATCGGCAAGGCGATCTTCCACGTCTTCTTTTTCCGTTAGGTTTTCCTTGAATGACTAACTTTTCCTGATTATCACTTCGTGTTATGTGACCGAAGAAATTTAAGATGCTAGCGTTGATAATAGTTAATAGACGTTGTTTTGGTTTTATTTCGTTCAGTACTGATGCGTTAGTTCTTCTTGCTGTCCAAGGGATTCTAAGCATTCGACGCCAACACCAGAGTTCGAAAGCATCAATACGACGGCGATCCGCCATTCGAATGGTCCAAGTCTCAGATGCATATCTAAAAACTGAGAATACTAACGTTTGAACTAAATTAATTTTTGTGTTTCGGGTTATATCGGAACTTCTCCATATTTTGGTCAATTGAATCATAGCTGTTCTACCCATTTGAATTCGGCGGCGTATTTCTTGTTCACAACTGCCGTCGTTTGTTATTAGTGCCCCTAAGTAAAAAAAGCTGTCTACGACTTCGTAATCTCCAATGCAACGAACATCGGGTCTGTTATTATGCTCTCTGTCTATAATCATTATTTTAGTCTTGGTAGTGTTAATATGGAGACCATATTCAGAACTAATAGTTGTTAGGTTTTCTATTATGGTTAGTAACTCGTTTTCGTCTTTGCAATAAGGAGAGTGTCATCGGCGTATCGTAGGTTAGACAAACGCGTACCTCCGATATTAATTCCACCTTCCCATGTTTCTAGCACTATTCTCATTATGTATTCGCTGTATACATTATATAATAGAGGTGAAAGTATACAGCCTTGTCTGACGCCTTTATGAATTGTGTATTTACTCGAACAGTTATTTTCAATTCTTACCATTGCTAGACTGTTATCATATAGATTCTTAATAAGGTTTACTAAATGTTCTGGTACACCCATCTCTATTAAAATTTTCCAAAGTAGTTTCCACTTGACATTGTCGAAAGCTTTGCTATAATCAACAAAGCATATATATAATGGACAATAGTATTCTCTTGCTTTCTCTATTATCTGACGTAGATTCAGGATTTGTTCTCTTGTTCGTCTACCGCGTACGAATCCTGCTTGTTCAGGTGCTAACTGATTTGCTAGGAATGGTTGCAATCTCGCATGTATGATGTATAACATGATTTTACTAGCATGCGAGATTAGTGCTAGCAGCCGATAATTGTCACATATACTCGGCGAACCTTTCTTATGAAGTGGTACAAGTATAGAAGTGGTCCACTCCACAGGCCATTCCGCGGTTTTCCATATTTTTTGACACAATTGGTAGATAATATATTTGAAACTCTCAGGTGTGGATTTAAATATTTCTCCAGTAAGTTGGTCAATTCCAGGAGCTTTGTTTGTCACTAATCTTGCTATTGCATGAATAAATAAACAGAAATAGTCAGACAAATGGCATAGACACATTAAAAAAAGACGCTGCATAAACAGTTAGAAAAGGGCGAGCTTCTTAAATAAAAACAGTGGCTAACAGGTTAATTCCTGATTTTAAGGTTGCCCACTAACGGATAAAATCAATTAAAAAGTAACTCCATGAGGCGGAGGTTCAAACAAAGCCGACCGCGTCGGAATAATTCCGGCGAGCAAATAACTACAGTATCGCATGTACAAATTAGCAGACACCCTGTTAAGCAGGGCGACACGGGACAGAGCGTTGCAAGCGGTAGGCTAACATAAACCCCGATCGTTAGCTCTATCTGACTATGACGGTACCCAAAATGTCAAAAGAGCGAAATTCCTTGAAATTGCGTGGTCATACAGGGGTCGAAGAGATTTCTACAAGAAACTGATTAGGCTTTTTTATGACGTTTCAGGTAAATGGCTTGAATGCGCTCCTAACAGAAATAATTAATAGTTCCGGATCTCAATTCCTTAAATTTTGGTAGTTAAGAAACCACGGGGGGTACAATAACCACAACCTTTCAAACGCGAGTTAAATTTAGCCTATAACCTCAAAGCTGAGCTCGTGCACAAATGCCAAAATATAGCGGTCCCCGCCGAAAAACACAGCTAAGCCGTAACTCAGGTGAGTTCAAACGTCCTATTATAGCTTAATGGAATAACCGAAGCCCATAATACATTACAGGGTACGAACCCACAAGCCACCTTCGACGGGATCGTGCCGAAGCTCACTGCTGGGATAAGTGAATTAAACGTAGCTATCAACACAGCGAAAGGGGCCATGCTCTAATGTATCATATAATTAAACAGCTAGCGCAGCTATTCACAGAACAAGGAGGTTATGCAATATACTACCAGGCACAGTAATGCAGCTAGCATTAAGATCATGCTAATAATCACAAAACGACCCGATTTGCACGAAATGCCCTATTTTCATCTATATACCTAATTTCAAATACATCTACACACCCAATATCAAATTCGTATAATCGTCGTCGGCTCGGATTACACGTGCCGGAGACTAGAGGTTGCGGGCCACTCCTTTTCGCACCTGGGGGAGAGACATCGAGGGCCCAAGGGGAAGATTTTGCCAGCGTCCATCTGCGGGGGTGGCTATCGGAGGTGCCTTGCCTCAAAGCCAGAGGACGAGCGAGTAAAATGCAGGTAAGTGACGTTCCCAAGCACTTCCAAGGAATGTAGCGCAAAATGATTTCCAATATACTTGCGAAGCCCAGGAAAAATTTGGTTAAAAGCTTACAAATTTCAAGGTAAGCCCAGAGAAGAAGGTAGGAGCTAAAGTAAACTACCCTGGTGCTAAAAGTCAGCCATAAAGTGATCTTGCATGTGACAAAAAGGTGGCTCCAAAATTCCGCCGAGGCGTTAGACGTAAGAATTCTAACATCAAACCAATAATTCGAAAGTCAAAAATGGTTTTTGTGTTTCCAGATCCTTCTCCATCCGATGAAGCTAGCCAAACCAATTGGCTTTCGGAGCACTACGCCGAGAGGCACACAACCTAATTGCACGAATTCTGCAGAGGAAAAGAACGAGAAAACCAGGCGCATACCATTCAATTCAAGTTATCAAAAACTCCCCAAAATTTGGGAAGAGTACCCACAAAAAATGTAAATTTATTTAACTTGTTACAAACGTGAAGATATTTTTACTCATAACTTAATTTGATTTTTAAAATAATTTAGTGTTACGACGTCGACGAGTGAAGTTCTGGGTAAAGCCTTTTACAGAGTTTTGATATGTAGTTGCTGTAAAATGAAGATCTTTGTACGGATGGATGTTCAAGAGATCCATGGCATGCAGCGACAGCAGAACATTTCGAAAGCGTTAATCCTAGTCGAACTGTTGTTTAAATAGTCCATGTTTCTGACGCATATGTAAGATTTGGGAACAAAATAGATTCCACTAGAAATGATTATATCACCTTTAATTCAACTCTACTCAAATTAGATAAAAAGGTCACACTTTGGGCACGCTATGGCCCAATTGAAGGTTATCTTAATTTCTATTCAAATCCTACCCTAAATGATTTTTTAACGCACGATATATTTGTCTAAAGTTCTGAAAGCAACATGTACTAACTTTTGAAAATCAAAAAGTAGGTATCTATTGCACCGATTTCTGTATCAAATTCGTTTGCGGCTTCGATTGCCTGATTTTTATCATTTTTTAAATAAAAGCTATTAATACCGAAATATGTTGTGCCACCTGCGTTCTTTCATTTCACTGGCCAATTCGTTGTAAATGGGAACTTAATTTTTACGGTGCGGGAAAGTCCAATTAATTATTTATTTAATTCAACATACATTTGACATCAGTTATAAAACAACCCAAGCCAACTAACTACTACAACGCGATCATTGACTGCGGTGGCTGAGTTTCAAACTAATTTCAATCTGAATTTGTTGAAGCTTGAAATACCCGACTCACGACCTAGTAAACAGATTTTTCGAAGTTGCTATTCTTTTGCTCAAAAACGAACATCGCAGTGAAAGCAATCAACCTTATATCCAGAACATCAAATATGTATGTTATTGTGAATAACTTAATTACTAAAGTGCTTCAATATCCCACATAATTCCTATATAATTTTAAACAATACAGGCTATGTCCACACTACTAAAATTGAAAATTGGTACAATTGTGATGCTAATAAACTGCACGGAAACTACTACATGGAAAAAGATTAATTGTTCGAAATACGTATATCACCGCATACACTTAAAGATTGTAATATTTCCTGAAATAATAAAAAATAATAGAAGCATTTCACATTAAATTCAGATATTAAGTGTCGATAGAGAATATTAATTTTTATTTTTCTTGGTCTTTTTTAAATTTATGTAAAAAACTGATTCTGTCTTCGCTTAACTTTACGAATAGTAGATTGTAAGTGTAATGAATATTTAGTGAAGGAAATAATCAATTTAGGTGACGTAACAACAATATTAATAATGAAAATACATAAAAGTAAAAATTAATAAAAATATTAAATAAAACAAGATAAAACTGTGCAAGCCTCTTATCGATACTTCGACACAACAGGGTTGGCATAAAACGGTGCAGAGGTTGTCTGTACTCTGCACTATAATCCATTTAAGAAAATCCAGTGATATTTACATTGTCAAATGCAAAATTTTGGGTGTACTACGAGAGTAATAATTACTTACTTCAGCTGGTAGGTAATGAAACCATTACATAACTGAGTGGTATAATGAGCTTCATTACCTAACGGAAATAGTGTCAAATGAGTGACATAATAAGTTACTTATCCCACTGGAGTAGATAAATCACTATTACGTCGCGGGAATTTCTGAAATGGATTATACTGAATTATTTATGTCGTTGTGAAGCAAGCAGAGCTGGGCAGTAACTAATGACTTTGTAATTAAATTCCTTTTTGTTTATTTGCCTTGGAATTGAAGTTTTCAAATTGCGGTAATTGTAATTGGGAATCGCCATTTCAGTTAAAATCCACTGAGCAATTTCTTTTTGAAGGTACTTACTTACTATATTCAATTACTCAATTACTTTTGTGTAATGAAATACTTTACAAGTATTTGAATTACTTGTGTTCATTGAAATTACTCGCGGTATTTGAATTACTTTATGGTAATTCAATTATTGAATTACTGACTTCGATTGGCTGCTAAATCTCAAGAATTCAAAAAATACGATAAGGTCTTATTAAGTTACACACCAAGCAAATCGCAATAGGGTTTTCCCGGCCCAATATAAGCCTAATTTATGATAACAGCAACTTTTGCATTTTGTACGACGCGTGCACGAACAAAGAGTGCGTGTATGTAGATGTGCTATGTAGGTTGTTATAGTAAAGCTAATATGTATTGTGTTTGACGCTAAAACTAGATTTGCGGTAAGTACATTACAGATTACAAACCTACGGTAAGAATACAATTTAAAATAGCTTCATTAGACGATATTGGTTCATAATAATTATTTATTCATTTCAATTTGCTTGTTTTAAACGATGTACTAGCATAGGGTTATACTGCCGTGAAAGTGTAACGGAAAATCGTTAAATTACGTTTTTCAGTAAGGAATTGAACTAAACGGCCAAAATCCGATAACAACAACGTAAAAACCTAATTGGTTGACTAAAAAATACAGTATGGTGGATGGAAATAATACAATTTAAACACGCCGCATAAGTTTACCGCATTCGTGCATTGAACATTTTGTAAATAATCCATTCATTGTCGCTTTCTTGCTTTATAATGCTCATATGCTGCTTTGTATACCGACAACTAGTGCATAATATTGCTGCTATGAAATAGTTATTTATACAAAACGGGTAACTAAAGTGCCACTTTTTTGCACGCCTTCGGTTCATTCTTTAAATCTCACAAGTGCAAAAAAAGCTTTAGATACGAGTTGTATACATAATTTTTTCGGATACCACATATTTATGCTAAAAGAGACTAAAAAACATCAACATCATTTCATATGGAAATGTTATTATAAATTATGTTAGGTATTCTTTCATTGTTTTAAATTGAAAACTCGCCAAGTTTTGATAATAAAGTGACAAATGTGTGCAATAATATTCTTATTGTATAGTATGCAATAAGAACATGCCTTTGACGTACGGAATAGCCTCGCTTAGGAAATTGTTTATGGACTGCTGCAGCATGTTAGTTTCGGCTATTATTAAAAATCTGAAATAGTGTCTTATAAAATACGTGACTTTCTTATAATTCCGCTCACCGCATCCAACATTGCTTCTTTACGTCATACAGAGTGCTGCGTTGACGAACGAAACATACAAAACCCCCATGCTAATTACGAAGCATTGAAATATTGGCTTCTTAATCATTTTACACAGAATTCTATTTCGTTCTTTTTAAGGAACAGTGCATATGTGACCCAATTTATGTAATTTCAGATATTTTATTGCCCTAAACTTAAAATCAATAGGTATTATTAAATATTTTAATAAAGTTAATAGGTATTATTAAAGATGTTGATAAGATTTTGAAATTTGAAGTAAAAGTATGAAAGCAACCGGAGCAATTTATTTGTCGAGCGTTGATAGTGATTTTATGAAATACGTATTTTCTCCGTTTGTTATACGGTGTGTTCAAACAGGAATTACATTAAGGTTGGCCATAGAATATATAGTAAATTCGCTATCATATCGGAATTGGAATTTATGCATGGCGTACCATAATATTAATCATAAAGGCGCAACGATATTTAAAATTATAATACATTTTGGGGCTACATTAAGGAATGCACATTTTATGATTTTAAATATTGTTTGTCTTTATTATTAATATTACGGTATGTTATTCATAAATGCCAATCCCGATTCCTAAGTAATTGGTAATTGAATTACTATCTTAGGTGAGTAATTGAAATCTCTGGCAATTCAATTACTTCATTGGGCGGTAATTGGTAATTAGTAATTAGTTACTTTTTTAAGTAATTTTCCTAGCTCTAGAAGCAAGTTTATACAATCTAATTATTTGACGTGATCTTCATGAGTATGACGTGCATTACCCTACCATTTTCTTCTAGTATATTAATGTTGTAATTATAAATAACAAAACACCACACTTTGCACGTTAAACATCTACTCATACATCTACCCTGATTTACAATATATTTTTTTAAGTATACGAATCCGGTCACCAGTGTAGATGTGATTTCAGTTGTTTATTTTAGATTTTCAGGATAGGCAATTTAGTGAACTACTCTTTGAATGCTTTAGACTCTTTAACATTGTGCTCGCTGAAAATCACAAATCGAACAAGTTGATATGTAGACGAATTTTTAATTTTAGAAATAACAATTTATTACTACTTCTATAAATGAACGTCGTAGTTACGCCTGAAACAGGATCTTGTAAGATTTACAGTAACTAGATAAATCAGTAATAACTAATATTCATGTTAAGATTTCCACGCAATTCGATCAACGTTAAAACTATAATAGAGGCCCATTAAACTAAGATGCCTTATAACGATCTCCGCAACGTACTTTGACGCAACGTCAGTTTCAGTGTTCATTACATTAAAGGAAGATTTTCTGCATGTCTGTATAATAAACCCTAGACTGACAATCCGTCTAGAATTAGAACGTCTAACCTAGGTAATTTAATCTTTGTGACACCATCATTCACGTAGTTTGCTTGTCAGCGGGAGATTCCTATTAAACAAAGGTTCGTTAAGCGTTTACACTAAGAGGGCAACATGTTTTCATAAAGTGGAGCTTTAATTAGGCATTGGAGTATTTATTTATCCAACATGTTTCAATACATCTTGGAAAATATTTATAAATTCCTAACTTTTTACCATACAGAGAGTACACAATATAACCTGAGAAAGTTGAGAGAAAATTGGTTGCACCTTAAAATCTAACATACAAAACTCTATATTATTTCCATTATCATTATTTAACTAAATGTACATTATTAAGAAACCTTTCAAAGGTACATTACATCAAATTTTAAATTTTTATTTATTTTTATACCTTCCCAAATATTGATATTAACTTCTTTGTTTTAGATGAACCAGAAATGGCACTTCCCATTAAAATAAAGTTTTCTAAATTTAATTTTATTTTAAAATGAACATTTTGATAGCAACCCATCTTTGTTTAATCAAATAAAAAATCAACATAAATCTATATAACAAAAATATTACATAAATTCATGTTAACTCGATCGTATAGTCTTTATTTTATAATTATTATCCCTATACAGATTAGTAGCGGCTTATGGGAACATGGAAACATACGTGATAATTGAGTTTTCCCGGCAAGCACCTTAATGTACCGTAGGTACTGTCAAATTGGCGAAGATTGAAACACGCATAACAATTATTAAGTTTTCACTGCAGGCACCTTGATATACTGTACTCCAAGTAGCTGTGGCATGTGTGCAGTATTTTACTATTGCATTCACTTAGGATGTACTGATTTCATTACTTATTTACTCTATTCCTTTTTGCAATCAACTACACCTCGTCCGCAATAGTTCCTTATGCCGCCACTGCGTCATTTATAACGCAACGATAAGAATGTGCAGCTCTGGTCTAGCGCATAAGGAGTCTTCCTACAAATGAGATCCTCTCTGGGAGCGCGGATTCGAATCACGAAGAAAGTATTGTAATCGTGAAAAAAATACCTTCCCAGACTTCTTCAGATCTTCACATTACAGGGTCCCGAGATGCCGAAAAAAGTTATTTGTCTACCAAATGCGGAATAACCGAGTTTTTACACGTGGCAGACACAATGTTTTTTCTACAAAGTCAGTTTTTTACTGTTTTTAAAACAGCTAGGAGATGTTAATTTTTTAACTGTTATAAAAGAAATACGGAAAAGAATGTGATTTCCATTTTCTAACTATTTTAAGAACGTATGAAAAAGTATGTCATTTCCTAACTAAAATTGATGTAAACTTATATGGAATAGTCAAAATTTTCTTAACAACTTCGTAAAACAGGTTTTCTCAATTCCGTCTGTCTGTCTTTTTTTGGCTGTATGTCTATCTGTCTATCTGTTTGTCTGTCTGTCTGCCTGCCTGCCTGTTGGCGGTATAGCTCAGAAGTATTTGTTGAAGAAAGACGATATTTTGCTTGCGGATTAGATGTCTACCTTGCACAAAACCGAATATGCTTCCGATCAAATATAGAGGGTAAGCACATTAAAAAAATTAAACGTTGAGAATTTTTGCTTTAACTCAGAAGAATAATCTGATCAAAGTTATTTTCATCTAATATGGCTATGGAATGGTTCCTAATTCAACTGTAACTCACTTAAAACTCAAATGTCAAGTTTGAGATTTAGTTATAAATGTATTTGCATTCATAAATGAGGAACTATTTCATAGCCATACTAAAATACTTTTTGATCATACTTTAGATAAAAGTATTAATTTGCACATAGCTCAGATTTCTGTCCTTAACGAAAATAGACATGTTTTGGTACCAACAATTACAGGATAAAAATTTTAAAGATGCAGGGAACGACGCAGACTACAGTTATCGGGGATAGAGAAGAAAACCTAACCATACCTATTCAACAGACTGTCTTAACAGAGCTCGATTCTGATCATTTACCTGTAGTTGTTGACCTAACCTACTCTCCCCAATTTTATCCAAAATCTCCGAAACTAATAAACGAACCAATAAACTGGAACTTGTTTAAAATATCAATGAATGGCCAGCTATCCTGCCCTACTAATCTGGCCTCACAAAATGACATCAACATCGCTGTAGAAACATTTAAAAATGCAATTAACTAAGCAGTAGATAATTTCACTGATGCGAAAAAGCCAAAGAGGTATACCAATTATTTAAACCATCCGCCAAATATATTTAACCTCAATAAAGAAAAAAATAGGATAAGAAGAACTTGGCAAAGAACACGTGATCCAGAAATCAAAGTTAGACTAAACCAACTAATAAGATTAGTCAGGAAAAAATTAGATGAGCACAGATACAAATCTTATAATCACTACATAGGAAGCCTAAATCAAGGAAACCCCAACATGTGGAGAGCCACCAAAAAATCCTCAAGCAACCGCTCATAATCCCCACTCTTCGTGTAAATGATCGAGCGTATCCAGAGGACAAGGAAAAAAGTGACATTTTCGCCAAACATCTTGAGCAAGTCTTCACCACAAAATATGAGGAAAGCAACGCAGAACACATCCAACAGATTGTGACAGAAATAAACAATAATTCTACCGGTAATACAATGCTCATTGAGCAACCTCACCCGCAGAAGTGAATCAGTATATTAAAAAGCTGACAAATAATAAAGCCCCTGGAAGCGATATGATACCGAACATATTTCTTAAAAATCTTCCAGATAAATCCATAGCCTATCTGACAGCGATATTTAATGCATGTCTAAGAACAGGATATTTTCCAGAAGTATGGAGGACACGCACTTATTCTTATGTTCCCCAAGCCTGGGAAGAAACACAGCGATCCAGCAGGCTATAGACCAATAAGTCTACTGTCCACACTGTCCAACCTCCTGAACGAATAATTCAGCATCTACTCATGAGTTTCCTAGAAGATAACAACGCTATACCACAAATACAGTTCGGGTTTAAAAGTCATCACTCTACAAGTCATCAAATATTAAGACTCACTGAGATAATAGAAGAAGGAAGGCTTCGAAAACAAATCGCATACACTAATCACATTTGTAGACGTAGCACAAGCCTTCGACCGAATCTGGATTAATGGACTGTTATACAAAATGTTAAAAATGAGCATTCCTTCATATCTCATGCAAACCATCAAGTCGTTTCTAACGCACAGGACATTTCAAGTGAAAATAGGATCATATTTTTCTACATCCAGACAAGCTCAGGCCGGTGTCCCACAAGGCTCGATACTGGGCCCCAATACTTTTTAATATATTTATGTCCGATATTCCTACAATACCAACCACAAACCTTGCCATATACGCGATGACACCGCTATCATCACACAAGACCGTGTGTTACATTTGTAACTTTTTATTATTCACGTCGTGATTTAGGAGTAGCTAACATCACAAGAAACGTACACAATTCTTATAGAAATCGTTTTATAATTTCCAAACCAAAATATTACACACACAAATAACAACAACAACAATAAACTATCCAAGTCGTTGCCAACTCTACACATCCTTTAAATCCCTAATAATTGTAATCAGGGGTTTTCAACACCGTGATATTCATCAAGCAGCACGCAATTTGCAACTAGGGGTGAATCAACTACATAATTGGTTTGAAAAATGGTGCGTTAAAATAAATGCGACCAAAGTGAGTCTAAAATATTCACCCTTCGCAGACCCGATGATCCACCAAGAATAAGTATTAATGACCACGCCAATCGATTGGAATCCTAAAGACAGCGCCCTTAAATACCTAGGTATATACCTAGACCGAAGACTAACTTGGAGCTACCATATCAACAAGAAATTATCAGAATCGAATGCTCGGTTGAACATGCTGTATCCAATCCTCAACAAAAAGTCCGCGCTTAGAATAAATTGCGGCATACTAATATATACAAGTATAATTAGACCAATATTCACTTATGGTTGCTGTGTCTGGAGTGCAACATCCAAAACAACCATCAATAAACTACAAATCCCACAAAATAAGGTATTGCGCACCATCACTGATACAGAATGGTTCGTTAGAAATACACAACTGCACAGAGAAACTAATATGCCCACTGTACAAAAATTTATTACCAAAATATCCAGGAAATTTTACAACAATCTAGACCAATGCACTGGGGCAGTATTCTTTCAATTGAGCTCAAAAACACTACACACCAGATTAAAAAGGAAGCTAGCCAGAGACCTGCTTACAAGTGATAGTGAATAATATCCTATTCCCATAGTAAACAGAAGTAGTGATGGGCATAACCGGACAATTTTCATAACCGAATTATTTGCATTCGAATCATATTAATAACCGATTGATTACTTGAATAATCGATTGATTATTTGAATAATCATTCGAATCAATTTTGGCTCTCGATTCGTTTCGATTAAGTCAGCCGGTTTGCCGGTTCACCATCATCTGCATCGGCATCGTAACTTGCAGATAGCAGAGGAACTCAGTTATCGTTAATTATAATAATTGTATAAATGATTTTTATTTGATTTCTAAAGAGTTTAAACCATTGAGAATAGCTATATCATAACTAATCATAAAGAAATTATAAATATGCGAATACAAAGTATCTATTGAATCTATTTTTAGTTCCTAAAATTCTCTAGTAGGCACCCTTCCCTTTTCGCTTGCACATCATACCGGTATATTTTAGAATCCATAATTTATCTACGTTCAGCCTTCCGCGGTTCTAAGGACGCACACTTAAAATTTTCAACATCGAAATCCACTTCTTGTCCCGACTGCTCCGTTATTAAAAATTAAATATAAATCTGTTACGATATTTGAAAATCTTATTTCGCTTTCTGTTTATCCCTTATTAGGCATAATCAACCGAGTTTCGAAGCAAAAATTTAGGCCGTTATAAATTAATACCAACACAGCTTCGTAAAATCTGATACTCAGCAGAACGTTATCTTTAATAGGAACGGCTCCATAAATTTAACTCGTCGACTGGGAGTCTCAAATGTCTTAATAACATCAACAAGCAGCGGCGAGCCTCACTTGGGTCAATCAAGTACATACGTAGAAAAGGTTATATGAGTTATGAATGACGTATTATTTACAGAATTTCGATCACTCGCAGCTCGCTGAGACTCGGCACGTAGTACGTATCAGAATGAGGTTATTTTTCATCCGAATACTTGGAACGAAAACCGAGTTACACAGGTTATTTCAATAACCGGATAACCGGTTATTTTTGGTTCGAATAAGCCCATCACTAAACAGAAGTGAGTAATAATAATAGCAATAATAATTACTCATAGTGAACTGATTACCAACCATGACATTATGTGCTCATAAAACAGTTTCAACTAAAATAATAATAACAAACCAACTCTTTAGTGCTAAAATTACTATTGTTAGAGGCCGCATGGACCTCACTCATGATGAATAATGTTATATATTTATTTTAACTTTACCATGTATAGCAACCATTGCTGAGCTGGTATAATGTATATTAAAAAGAAACGGGGATAGAGAAAATGTGCAGCGTTCGATGACAGTGAAATTCCGTGTCAAACCCTACAGATTTGATTCTTTGAAAATTGCATAACCAAGTGTATCGTTTTACGGTCTCAATATTATTGGGCTCGTTACGATATTTTTAGCCCTATTTTCCTTTGATTTTTAAAATTATTTAGTTACTTGCGTAGGACATACAAAGTAAAGCAATTTACAGTTATTTTTCTTGAATTTGCTTGTGCTTCTAGCTGCTTTATGAGAAACGCACTGCATTATTTCTATGTTTATATTCGCCCTTAAGTTATAATAAATAGATGAAGAACATGAAGTACTTATTTTTAAGTTTTGTTTTTATTATCAAGTAAATTAATCTTTAAATTTCTCTTTTTCAGTGATTACAAATGACATTATTCACGTATAGCCAATTAGCGTAATATAATTATGAGTAAGTATAATACATACAAGTGACTTGCGATAAAAATCAGTGATCGGCAAAGTGAGCCATACGTGAAATTCAAAACGCAGAGCGGAAAACAACGGAGCGATGTACAAAATTAAATCGTATTTTTTGCTACAATAAAGCAATAAAGAATATTCTTTCACTTTTTTCTATACATTTCATACGCTGAAAGTATGCATTTATGTGCAATTTTTTCAAAATACCTCGATGCTAAAATTTATACCGCATATTCACAGTACGCTTTGTTTAAACAATTTCTGTAGCATTTGTTAAATATTTCGAGTTCAATTTCACATCATCGGAATCGAGAAAGAATAAGCATTGCAGTAGCTTAAAAATCATTGACAAATATCCAAAAATAAGCTTGCAAATGCGATGTACTCATCAAATTCAATTTTAATTAGTAACAAATCTCACACATCTTTTTTTACAGTGATCTTATAATTAGCCAGAAATTTGTCAAAAATTTTCAAAAATTATAAATTTTACAGAAACCGTACAAAATAGAGCGTTAGTTGAAGAGACAAATTTTCTCTGCAATTTTAAGCTGAATTAAAAAATGTACTAATATGCCGGGTGTTCTATTTAAAATAGGAGTTAATTAAAAAAAATTTAAAAAACAAAAGAAACCCATTTTAGAGGTATTCAACTGGAAAATCACCTATCTCACATCAATACACATTCAAAATGTGATAAAAATGGAATCTTTTAAAAAATTGTTAAAGTACACAAAACTTATATGTGAAGTTTCAACGTCACACGTCATACGTTTTTAAGATATTCTGTTCACAGACTCGCAGGCCAATGAACAAAAACATGTTTTTTGGGTTCAGGGGACTCTAAAACGTGAAGATCTGTTAAAAACTCAATTTCGAATTTTTGGGGTGTATCCAATACTTCTTTTATCTTAAAAGGAAGTAAAATTATTTCTGATTATTTTTTAAACAGTCCTATCAGCCAATAGTAATGAAAAAAAATTCAAATCGACCAATAGCATTAAAATTACACTGACTATTTGCTAGTAGCTAATTACACTGACTATTTGCTAGTGGCTTATTACAGCAACTATTTTTTCACAAACTATTTAAATCGTTCTTCTGCTGTATACAACTAGCTGAAAGTAGAGTAGGTGAGCAGCAGTTGTTAAAAATAACAGGACACTCATCTGAAAGCTTCATCAAACCCTATCTACAACTTGGACTGTTTAAAAAATAATCACGCCGAATTACATTCATGGTAATACTAACTAGATTAGCACTCACGGTGAGTCTAGTTAAAATTATCACCACTTATGTAATTACTGTTGAAAATATTTTTTCTGTTTTTTTTGCAATTGCAAAAATTTAGCCTTCCACATTACAGATATTGTACATATTTATTAAACTATCTTTGAGTGCACCCCTTCTTATGATCGAATGTATGGTTCCTGATGCCTGACTAAAACTTGGTAAACAGCATTCGGGCAGTTCAGTTGAACTTCAATACGCTCCTTCCATGACGATTCTCCGGCCCGCTGTTCAATTTGCTTTATTTTCAAATTGATTTAGTTTGAATTACCGAGTGGTTCCTTTTATTGTGTCAGTATTATTAGGAATGTTAAGATAGTTTTAACCCTAGTTGCCTTTGATTTTTCAAAATATTTATTGTCACAACTTCCACTTCCTTTATTTGCAAGAGATAAAAGTAATAATTTGCATATAGCTCAGGCTTTATTATTGGCGAAAATGAGACCTAACAGATACAGGGTAAACATCAGGAATGGGACAGAATAATATTGTATCTTTATAACGCAGCAGAAACTCGTCGGATTTGAGGGTGCACGTGGCTCAGTTATTCTAGCGGCGGACCAAAAACTCCCGTCAAATATTCGCCTGGAAGCCCGAGTTCAACTCCTAGCAGACCACATTTTTTTGTTTACAATTTGATCCAATTCGCGAGAGGGAAGTGCCGTGTAAATCTCTTTACAGATTATTTAAATTTTATTGCGAAATTTTATTCCTTTTAATGTCTTCTTAGCTCAGAAATCATTATAACGACACCTATTCGGAATGTAACAGATGACTGCGGAAGTAACAACATGCTATTATATTTTTAACGACTTTTTAAATTGATCTTATAAGTATAGGCAATGATTAAAAATATTACGTTTTATGGTGGAAAAAATAATACAAACATGCATTTTTAACTGATTCTGTAACATTTCATTTTCATGCACGAAATTATAGTTTTCTCACATTGCTTGCGCAAATAACGATTCCAGAAGGTAATCATTGTTATATTAAATCTTTATGTTTTTTGTTCCCATTCAATTAAAGCTGCAAATTCCGAAGTTCATTATTTTATATAACTACCATATTTTCCTTTTTACTTCTCCGTGTATAGAGCAAAATAAAAAGTTTCTTAACTATAATAGAATGGCTGGAAGAATTACTGCAGGTGGACAGCTAATGTTCTTCTAGGCAATTTCAAGTTATAACTGCTGTTAACTGTTCCCGTTATAGAACGCACAAGAGCCGCAGCAACCTAAAAGGATTCTCTCAACGAAACCCTTTATTACACAATGCAACGAAAAGACATGGTTCTGTATGAAATCATAATAACTGTGAAATGCAGAAAACTTGAAACAATCTTTTTCTATTGCAATTATACGCAACTTCTTCAATTATAAACACTATATTTCTGATTTTTGTGGCACATTTGTGGCAGCATTTTAACTACAAGATTGGAAAACTGTATAGATACTACTAACCAGAAATAGGATTTTCCACACTTATTCTTACTTTAACATTATTATTTCAGTAATGCTTAATGTTTCACAATACTATTACTGCGACGTTCGAGGCACTATCCATGATCCATGTTCTATATATTATTTTGCTGTTGTGTTTTGTCTTTTAAAGTGAACGAAGCTGGCTGATAAATATGAGTTTGATGCCATTTTTCTAATCACTAATTCGGAAATTTAAGGTCATAGTACACAAATTTGTTTTATACAATATTCCATTAAAAGAATGGCCGACTTATTAAGCGTTTGTGCACGAGCGTCAGTTATAATCTCTCCTTCGAAGTAACTTAATAACTAAATGCTAAAGCATATAATAACTACAACGAACCCTAAAATTAAGCTCTGAAACTTCTGATTAAACAAGATTTGCTTGTCACGCCGTTGTCTCTTCAGTTTAGACATAAATTTAATCTAGCGATTTGTCATTCCCTGTTTCGCATTTTTTCAGTTCTGACAGTAATCTTCGTCCCGTTCTGTTTCCGACAGTAATCTCGTGTGATTCTTGCAATCACTAGCTTTTATGCAAAAGTACTTTGACTCCGCTGACAAAGTTGGTTGACAGTTTATTAAAGCAAGTCAAAAGAATGAATAATATTATCATAAACGTATCCTTGAACAGATATTTACTTTGTTTGCCCAAGTGGGTCGTAGCGTGACAGTAACGAATTCAGTTCCTTTGACGTATTTCGTCACGTTATGTACAATATAAAATAGGAGTTAGTTTTCTAGCGCTTGGAAAGTGATATTTTTGTGATATTTAACTAACAAAATCTAATAAATGGATCAGTATATTTAGTAAGCAAACTTTAGCTTGTTTTATATTTATTTCAATTTACCAGCACGTGAACCCTTCGAAAAATTAAAAAAAAATATGTTGAACTACATAAAAGAGAATGATTATCTCGTTGTGTTTTTAATATCGTGCATAGTTAGTTCCTACCGAATTTTATTTATCGTATGGCTGACACATTAAACAAATTTTAAATTAAAATATTAAACATTTGAAATTAAAATATTAAAATATTAATAAAATATAAAAATATAAAATATAAAGTTTGTATACATAAAAAAAAACATAAAACACACTTTAAGCGTTATAAATCAATTCCTAGTTTATTTATATAATCTATCGACTCTGGGGTCGCCAGCAGGAAGTCTTCGGGTCTACCATTGTATGCTCTTATCGGACATTCTTGTATAATATGTGCGATAGTTTGGGTTTCTCCGCAGTCACAAAGTGGGGACGGTTGCTTGCCCCATTTGTGTAGAGAATATGCACACCTGCCGTGTTGGGTTCTGATTCTATTAAGCGTGGACCATGTTTTACGTGGTAAGTCGAAGCCCGGTGGCTTTTGGGTGATGCACGGTATGTCATTATTTTGACGTGCCGTCCATTGTTGAGTCCATGCGTTGGTAAGGTTGAACTCATCTTCCACAGCTATCCCTGCCGTTTTAGTTGGGGGTCGTCTAGAGCGGAGTCGATTATGGTTGGCATCTTCGATGTCTTGATGGATTGGTAGATTTCTGTTGTCCATGATCTTTTTATACTCGCTTGTAAGAGCATTTATTCGTCGCAGTTGGGGGGTGGGATGTGACTTAAAACTGGTAGCCATTGCGTGGGAGTTGGTTTCATAACACCGGTAATCATTCTCATGGTGTTATTTAGCTGGGCATCTATTTTTTGTACATGTGGGCTATTTAGCCAAACTGGAGCGCAGTATTCAGCAGTTGAGAAGACAAGACTCAAAGCAGAAGAACGCAGAGTGGAGGCCGATGCTCCCCAGGTTGCACCACATAGCTTTTGAAAATGTTGTTTCTTGTTTTTAATTTTTCAGCTGTTTTTGTTAGATGATCTCTGAAAGATAGTGTTCTGTCAAGGGTTACGCCTAGATATTTTGGTGTTTTATTGTGGGTAAGTATGGTGTTTTCGAACTGTATGTTAAGTTCTCTTCTGGCGAGTTTATTATTTAGGTGGAAGCAAGTAACTTCTGTTTTAGTGGCGTTTGGTTGAAGCCTCCATTTGCGAAAATACTTTCCCACTTCTTCTAGATCTGCCGTTAAGGTTTTTTCTGACTGTTCGATTGATATGCACCTTGTTGCAAGTACCCAGTCGTCGGCATAGCCAAACTTTCTTGATCTTGTTTCTGGCATGTCTGCAATGTACAAGCTAAAGAGGAGTGGAGCAAGGACTGATCCCTGTGGTAACCCGTTCTTTAGTTTCCTTGGGGAGCTGATGTCGGATCCCATGACTACTTGAAACACTCGATCGCTTAGCATGCGGTTTATCAGTCGGGCTGTTGGTTTGCAGGGAATTACACGAAGAAGCTTATATATAATGCCTTCTCTCCACACTGTATCGTAGGCCGCTGATAGGTCGATAAATGCAGCTGATGTTTTAAGTTTTCTTTGAAATCCTGCCTAGATGTAAGTGGTGAGTGAGAGGACTTCATCTGCACAGCTTCGTTTTGGCCGAAAGCCTGCTTGTTCGACCGGGATCGCTTCAAATAATCTTGTACTAATTCTGTTATAAGTAAGCCGTTCTAGTAACTTGTATGTCACAGACAGCAGGGCTATTGGTCTGTAGCTCTTAGGATTACTAGCTGGTTTACCTGATTTCAATATAGCAATTATCTTCGAACGTTTAAATTTTTGTGGAATATTGCCAGTTTGCATAATATCGGTGAAGAAGTGGGCCATCCAGACTTTTGTGTACTTGCCACAGTTTATTAAGAATTCAGGATGGATATTGTCAAACCCTGGAGCTTTTCGTGGCTTAATATCCTTAAGAGCATTTGAGACTTCTTCGCAGGTGAAAGGGCGGGAATGTTCGGTTTCTGTGGCCTCAGCTTTTAAGGTTTTGAGTTCTCGTTTTACCTCAATTGTATGAGCTTTGTCTTTTGGTGCTCTGGATGTCGCTACTATGTGTGAAGCAACGGCATTCGGACTAACAGTTGTCTTTTGTCTTTGTTCCTACCGAACAGGCACGTAAACAGAACATTTATTTTAGGAAAACCAGCAACTACGTTTACTAAAAATGTAACAAATGGCACAAATATAACTCAAAAATATTCGCTATTGCATATTTCTGTAGCATAATCGTTAAAAAGGGCATGGCTGTTAAAAGTGCCAGCTACAATTTGAGAAATGAGAAAAGGCATTCAGAATCCCATGTAACGCTAAATCTTAATACTTCTAGGAATAAAATTGTAACGGTGTGTAATCGCCTTAAGCGCAAATATTCATATTTAGCACTTAGCGTTATCTACTCATCGGGAGGAATTTGGTTTTTCGGTCCTGACTTTTGGTAATTGCGGTTAGTGTTGATGGGTCTTTCCGTTTCATGCTGTAATACAGTGTAGATCGCTGCCGGTCGTGGCTCCACAAAGCCTTGGGTGTTTTGTTTGTGGCCTCATGTTTGAGTTAAATATGGTATACATTTTGACAGGTGTGGCGACGTTTTGGAAGCTTCGTCTTCTACGCCACTTCGGCGAATCAATGCGACGAGTTTGAAGCTCGAGTATGGTAATCTTTGAACCAAATGGGGTAAGTTTTTGAATATTCTGTTCATGCTACGGTTTATGCGGATTCGCTCTAATTTGTGCTTTTGGTTTGCAGCCGTTAGTATCGGATGAAATTAACATGGTCGGTTTTCCCCGACTGAATGCTTTCTGTATCGCTTTAGCGCTCTTTATGAGCCGGTGACTCCATTATGCCATTACACATCTTGTGCAGCTGGTTGTGTCTAGAGCTATGTTTTTTTTTGCGAGGGAGAAATAAGAATCCTTCCTAGGAGCTGTGGAAAACGGTCTTACCTTTGGAAGTCAACCATTACTTAATTGTGTTGGCGGATTTTTGTGTGCAATGCTTCTTCTCTCCCTTCTTCTACTCGAGTGGTACTATTTTAAAAATTCTGCGTTGTGTAATTTTTAAGCTGTGCCAATTGCTATTGAATGCAATTGAATATCTTCAAAATTCATTAAACGTTACCTTTGCTGTTGCGTGTTTAATTTTTGAACACTTACCTCTTTATGCACTGCTTGTTGATTACATGTAACTCTGTAGTTTTATATTTGATCGTTCATTGTGATATTTAGGCTAGTGCCATGATTTAAGTTTGCTGTTTATTGAGTGCACCCCGATTACTTTATGAATTATACGTAAGTACCCCTGCATGTCATTGACTAGCTATTTTTAACATTACAGTTGAACATTATGCGCTATTGCGATTTAGCACTTATTTTGTTACCACGGTACTCTTATCTCGAATTATCTGGCAACTGACTAACGCGTCCTCGTTGCCATCTGAGCACATTTATTGTAAAAAAAAACTAGTTGGTGCCTTCAGTATTTATTTGGATTTTAGTAATTTGCTAACGAACTGCAAGCTGTCAAATGTGCCCATGCAGTCTTGAGGTAACTTAAAAGTTAAGTATACGAGAGGAAAAGTTGGTATACAAATTATAAAACAAATAAAATGTAGAACACCAAGTAAAGGAAACCACTAAAAACTAAAATTTAAACAAAATGAGAAGGTGCAAGCACCTTGCTGATATGTTGGCACAGTGTTAGGATGCTGTGATTATGTCATCCGCTCTTTGGGACGCCCGCTCCTTAAGACACATGAATTTAGTCTTGGTAATCTGTTAAAACGTTGCTTTCATTCAAAGGTGACAATAGATAGAAATTCAAATTTCAATAATTAAAAAACATACATTCTGTAAATTTTGTCCCCGGCGAATACCTTCACTGAAGTGCATTTTTCGATTTTCTTTTAACGCCAAGTAGTTGCTGTCTTCGTAAAAGTTATGCAGTTTTATGAGACCTTTTATATAGTTTTGATTTGGTCGCGATTGATTGAGCAGTTGCGGGAAAAATTGCAATTTGTAAAATCTGTATATGGCTTTTCTCAAAACTTTCCTGGCAAGTGGCAGTTTTGAAAATAACAATTATGAAATATCAAAGGAAAAACATCTGTAAGGGCGTTAATCAGAAATTTTCTTGCAAATGGACGTTATGACACTAAAAAGTTTCAGGGGTAAAAATATTTTAACATTCCTAATAATACTGAAACAATAAAAAGAAGCACTTGGTAATGCAAATTACATCATTTTTCAAATGAAAGGCAATACAGGCTGTGGGATTCGAACTTCACCGTTTGCGAATGCGATTTCAATGCTTATCAGTAGTCCCCGAACAACCCGCCCTCCTTCGCATTCGGCTACAAAGGATCCCTTGCATCTGCGCGATGCGGCTACATTCACTACAACCCTTTTTGTCTCTTTTACAACATGTATCTATTGAGTACCATGTTCGTCAAGGTAAAGCCTGGGCTATGTAAAAATTACTACTTTTAAATACTTCCCAGTTAAAGCAAAAATTAATAAAATTTTAGTTTTTTAAGGTACTCATCTTGTATATATTTCACCTAAAGTAGGTATATTCGGTTTCGTGCCAGGTAGATATATAATCCGCATGCAAAATATCGACTTCCCACAACAAATAGCTTTTCAGTTATGACGCCAACAGGCAGGAGCGATTAAAAAGACCTGTTTCTCATTATCTAGAAATCCTGAAACGTAAATATATGCTGAAGAAATTGCGGAAGGTGAATTTTTCACGATTACAATACTTCCCTCATCTAAAAGACAAAGTTATTGTTAAGTTGTTCACCTTGATCTGTTCAATCCAAAATACGCATTCTCGTCATCAAGGGTTAAAACCTGAGCTGTGTACAAAATATTACTTTTATTTAACTCAGCTCAGACGCGACCAGTAATACTTCGGCAGATCGTGCGAAGTCTAGTACTGAAATTTTGAAGCGAAAATCAGA
The DNA here is from genome assembly GCA_940337035.1 of Agriotes lineatus. Classification (NCBI taxonomy): domain Eukaryota; kingdom Metazoa; phylum Arthropoda; class Insecta; order Coleoptera; family Elateridae; genus Agriotes; species Agriotes lineatus. The sequence continues at coordinate 2,159 of CALNHX010008433.1, read as the reverse complement.
ACACCGAAACTAAAATATCAAAGCTGGAAGTCGATACATAATAACTGAAAACGCTGTGATAATATTATTCATTCTGCGATTTGCTTTAATAAACTGTCAAACAACTTAGTCAGTAGTGTCAAAGTACTTTCACATAAAAGCGAGCGATTGTACGAATCACACAAGAATACTACCGCAAACACAATGGGATGAAGATTATCGTCAGAACAGAAAAAACCTGAAACAGAGAGTGACAAAGCCCTAGATTAGATCGATGTTTAAACTGGACAAACAAGGAAACGACATACAAATCTTGTTTAATCAAAAGTTTCAGAGGTTAATTTTAGGGTTTTAATAGTTATTATGTGCTTAGGCATTTAGTTATTGAGTTACTTCGGAGACAGTATAACTGACGCCCCTGCAAAAATCCTTAATGAATCAGTCATTATTTTCAATTATTGAACATCATGTAATAAATAATAATTAATGGAATATTGCATAACGTCAGGGAGCTTTTAGAGATGACTTTACTGCAGGTGGTAACATACTAACTCGGAAGAGGAGTCCTTCGCGATGATCGTTGAGCGACTATCTCGGAGCGATTATCGCTGGAGTCGCTTCTAGGAAAACGTACCTTTAGTGGTTATAAAAATAACAACAAATTGATACTAATTTGCTTCGTTCGGTTTGAGAGAAAACATATAACAGCAAAATATTATAGAACATGCATCATAGATAGTTCAAGTTTCTAACGCGTAAGTTTTATTCTAAAAAATTAAGCTTTACTAAAATAAGAATTTCAAAAGCAAGCATACATTTTAAAACTCCAATTTCTGATTAGTACTGTGCACACCGTTTTCCACTCATATATTTAAAATGTTTTAGGTATAAATAATAGAAATATAAGTGTTTACAATTGAGCAACTTGCATATAGTTACAATATTAGCTCTTCTGGCAATTTATGTTTCTACATTTTTACATTTCAAGTTCAACTAATCTCTTTGCTAGTGGAAAATGTATAGATCATGTACCGTAATTTCACTAAAATTTGGCCTCTCCTTTATACGAGCACTCCAGGTACATTCGCGGTATTCTTTGAGCTGTACAATCTACATATCGCCTGTCCCAGGATTTAAGTTACAATAGGTATGATCCATATGAAAAATGTTCAAATAGCTATTTTGAAATACAACCATGCTCGATTGTAAATTAAGTTTCCGTATGTTTGGACTAATTCAAAACGACCATAACAGCTAATAATAAACAAATGTTTCGCCAGGTGTAACGGGCCAGTTCGTGTTACTTAGGTATTCAATAATCACCTTGCTAAATTTAAGCCAAACTGTATTTCTTACATTGCAATAAAGAGATTCAGACGAATTATGTATTTAAAAAATACGAGTGTCGCGCGTGAGATAGTGCGCGAAAACCAGCTGATACAGTTGTTGAGTGCGGTTATTAATACAACCAGAGCAAGTTATGCGCGGACTTAGAAGGGCGGGGAGGCAGTCGCTTGCCAATAAACGAACTGTGCGTGCGTACAAGCAACAAGGGTCGTCACGCGAAGTATTAATTAAGTATTAAGTGCCAGCTTGGTAAAGCATCCCCGAAATATAGCAGTTCATAGCAGGAAGCTGATGTTCCAGCTGCCATTCGAGCTTCGAGGAAGCCAGTCAACTGCTAAAAACAGGTCTATGGGAGCAGTTACCAAAGCTACAGGGCTAATCTCTTGGTCATCGTGATAAGAAATAATGGCAAGTTTAGTTACTATAGTTACATTTTAGTAGTGAATGTACAATCCAGGAATATCGAGAAAAACCAAAGCCGTAATAAGGAATCAACTGCTGTTACAACAAATTGTGCAATAGCTTCAACGAGCATTACGTACGTAGTGGCTGATTCGGCGCTCCAGAACAAAGCGCTTGCATCATTTTGTTAACACATCACTTCAGCTCCTTTCAAACTACTGAAGTCAGAGCTGTATTTAGTGAATTCGAGTGCGGAATTTAAACATTGCATGTAGATTCAGCATTAAGCTCGTGGACTGTTACGTGCTACTATTAATAGCGGGTATAACACTTATATATTACCATTGTGTATTATTTTTATGTATTTCCATGCATGTATGTTCCCTTTACAGGGTATATATCTTTTCATGTAATTGTTTGGTTTTCATTCC